>QRFJ01000136.1:1359203-1382536 GCA_006176705.1 Cocos nucifera
AAATAAGTGCTCAGTCGACCTTGCCAACCTTCTTCTCCAAGATTCATCTTCACCCTCTTCCTCAATCCCAAAAAATGCCTCAAAAAAAGGCGACTACCCGAAGATCTACTGCATCTGCCGCCAGATCTGAGCCGGATCCATCCACTCCTGCCCCATCACCGACACTCCAACCTCCACCTCCACCAGCGGCCATGGCAGATCCGGAGCAATTTAACCTGCTGATGCAGCGAGTTCAGAGCCTCACTGAGATGGTGCAGGCCATGCAGCAGCCCCCGACGGTGACTCCACCAAGAAACCCACCATCAGGATGTCAAAAATCGGCCCCAAGAAAGAGCATTTGGGCTAGCCTGTCCGTCGCCGCTGGGAAGGAGAAACAGAAAGCAGAGGATCCAAGTTCGGATCATGGTTCTCCTCTAAAGAATACCTTCCCCATCTATAACCGAAAGCTCTCCAAGGTCTACGACCGAGACGACGTCCTCAATCACCAACTGCGGGAGATGGACCAGCGGATTGAGGAGCTCGACCGCATCGCCCCGACTCACCTTGACGACGTCCGCACCGATCCTCCTTTCTCCCCCCGAATTATGCAAAAGCCCATTCTGCCGAACTTCGAGCTCCCTCAATTTGAAAGCTACAATGGAACCTCTAATCCGATTGATCATCTGGAGGCCTTCCAGACCATGATGCTACTCCATGGTACACCAGACGCCATATTATGCCGAGCCTTTCCATCTACCTTAAAGAAAGCAGCGAGAAACTAGTACTCGATGTTGAAACCAGTATGATCTTCTCTTTTGATCAAATGAGCCATCAGTTTGTAGCTCACTTCGACAGCAGTCGACGTCCGCACCGAGATTCGAATTCCCTGATGAACGTCAAGCAGAAGGAGAAAGAATCCATCCGAACTGTTAATGTCATATCCCGCGATCTCTATATGTGCGGTGTCGCGTCATTACATTGAAAGGCTCCAAGAAGGACACCTGAAGTTTCATGTATCCTAGTTCTGCTATGTGCAGCGGCATGGGCCACGCTCGCTACTTATGGTTCAAGAACAGAATGGAACGAGCGACCTTCTGAGGAAGATAAGAAACGATTTGGCTATTTTTCCTAGAGAAAGAAGTATCCAGGAACTTTGCGATTCTGCTAGCGGTGGGCGGAAAAAGGGGGGGGGTCGGGCCGGAGAGATAGAATGCCTCTTCCTGGTCCAAAACATGGGGTTTAACTTCCTTGGAAATCGCGGAAAGAAGCCTTCAAGTTGAAGCGCAAATAAGAAGAACCATAGGAGTAAATTGGCGGGTCGGGTACAGCTAATCTAGATCTCTCTGCCTGCCTGGCGGGATGGGACCAATCTGGGCCGAATGAAATTCTGGCCAATTGGGTCCGATGTCCACGTCTAAGGCAGTAAATCGCTCGCCACTCTGTAGTGTCAGATCGTGAAAGCCAAGCTTTCGATCCCGGTACGAGACAAGGCTTCGTCATCAAGGACTCCGGCGAGAAAAGGGGGACACTGAGATCTCTCTCTAGCTAGGCAGGTTTCACAGAAGGCCGAATGACAGACCTCTGGCTCACGCTCACGAGCTCGGAGGGCTCCCCTTCTCTGTAGTGGCATCTATATAGCGAGGCACCGGCGTAACTCCTCGAGAAAGCTCTATGTTAGCGTCTAAGAAAGTTACGCACTACCGATAGACTAGGGCGCGAAAAAGTGCCTTCCCCTTTAAAGAGGACAGATACCGATCAAATCGAGCACAATGGGACATTAAGTAAGAGATCTGTGTACGCCGCACTGTCACCTGACATCATTCGATCGCTATCTCTTGGGGGCTTTGATTACACTTTCTATGGCGTGTGAAATAAAAGCTGCTTTGACATGAAGACATTCTTCCACCTGCTCCATGCGGTCCAGCCCAGAGAAGCTTGCTCCAGACTCCAAACCCTAGAAGCAAGCGCCCAGCACACAAATTAGACGGAGCGTGCGTCAAGGATCCGGAGTACTGTACCGACCTGAAAAAGAACTCATGCAAGGGAATCAAACGCTAAACGACGTTACCTTATAGAGACTCGGGAAATAAATTCTCGAGAATGTACTTGTCGTGGGATAGAAAAAGCAAACAATAGTGCCAATGGGTTAGGAAACAGGAGGAGAACCGCGGGCGTGCCTAAACATGAATCACAATTGAACGCCATGAACCGGCCACTTTCGCAATTCCTCATTCAACCTTTAGACGAATGAAATGGAGCCAGGAGAGGCCTCACTTGTACCAACGTTATGACCTTGTGTGAGCCGGCCACAGCCCGTTAGGTAAGACCAACAAAGGTAGGGAGGATACGCTCAATCCACTAACAGCCCCGAGAGCCCTTAAGAGTCAAAAGACCTCGTTCCAATTAAATTGAGCACGAGATTTGCTGCCGGGAGAGAGTTTCAGCCGCTGAACTAGACCGGTACCTTGTAATGCCCCAACAGCCCGTGATAAGCAACAGGAGTGATAGGCGCGTTCCATCTAACGCTGAGAAATATGTCGAAAGCCTCGTTCACATTTTAGACAAGATGGGGAGATGCTCCTGACAACCGCGGTTCCTATATCGGGGACTCCCAACAAGTCCGTTAGGAAACATGATGGAGAACCTTTCGTCCGGTAGTACGCCCAGGACAAAGTCGAGAGTACTCTCGTTACGATTTATGACAAAGATGATTGGAGGTAGACGGAGCCTAGACAACCATCCACAATGGTCCCTGGACATGTCCACCGCCCAAAGCGCTCCATTAGGAGAGTAGGAGGAGAAGAATCCTCCTTCTAGACTGTTCGGCACTAGTCGCACATGACACATAGTAGATCGAAGACGACCGTTCAAAGTCTACGTCTTAACTCAGAAAAGGGATATATAGAGTCTCCTACGAGCTCCAAAACCCTCCGATATCCCGGTACGATAAGAATCTCCCCCGAGGAGCTCCAGAGCCCTCAAAGAATCCAATGCGGCTACTCCGGATGATAAGATACTTCAGCACTCCCACGGATCTCGGTGAAAAGCCTTCAACCTTTTCGTGTGCCCAAAACTTGAGACTCCCAACATTGGAGATAGTGAAAAATTTCCCTCCTAACATCCCCGAAGCGTTTCACAACACCTCTCGAAACTGCACGGAGCAGACTAACGAGGAAGGGACCCTTCTGCACACAGAATCCGAAATTGGTTAGAAAAGACCATCTCGACTTAATCCTTTTCTTAGGGAAGAATTGATTTAGGTCTCATTAGACTAGACCTTTGTGTTTAGGTCCATCAACAGAAGGTGTGATATGACATAGAACCGCTACCGTGTGGAACACTGAGTCAGGGAGAGATGGAGTTTACATAATATGCCTTCGGATTCTTGCAGCACGATGTTGATAGGAGCACTGATTACGAGGACGAGCAGATGCATTCCTCTTCTTTCAGGATGCCGAACTGTGTTCACAGAATATGGCCCGAGGAGTTAAGCTGACGTCGCGATCTCGTGGATCTCCGAGGAATTAAGAGATGAGGTCCGCAAATTGCTCTCCGTACCATACGACCGCTCGATTCAGGATCGAAGTAGCTTCCAATATAGGGAAAGATCTAGAACATTCTCCCAGTCGCCTAGTGAGGGACGCAGTAAGATCTCCCCTTGAGCAGTGCCTCGAGATGCTATAACCTGCCAATCTATCAGAGACATGTCTGAAGCTGATTAAGCATCAACACTCATGTGCCCTCAGAAGACTCATAGAAGTATTATCACCATGCAGTAAGCAAGCCCCTCGAACGAGGATTGCGCAAATTAGGAGGGTATTAATGTCATCACAGTACTCTGTACCCTGTAACTCGCGAGCTGACACATACGGATTCTTTGGATACGTCAAACCGGCTCCTGACGCATAAATGCTCATAGGTCTGGTGCTCACGCGCATCGTAATGAGTAGGAGGAAAGACTTAAGCTCTCTCCCTCCGGAGGAGCATTCTCATACTCTGCAAAACCTCGACTGCATTGAATAGTATAAGCTATCTCATCAATCCAAGGTGGCCCAATGCCGGACGAGGTTGTGCATTCGAAAACTCACTTCGACTATCAAGGAGTATGAAAAAGATCTTCCCGAAGGAGCTTCAGGGGAGTCAACCTTTACAAATAAAGGCCCAATTAGGTTCTTGAGATCTGCTGGAGTAGCCCATGCTACCAACTCTTTGATTCGTTTTGAACTTCACCCCTGAGCCCAACCATTCAACCCCTGCCTGAGCTGCTAGCGGTAATTGAGGATCAATAGGATCTCCCCGTCCATTAGTCAGTCCGAGCACGGCCGGACCCCAGTTATCTTCTTCCGGAGAATACCTCGTTCTCAATACCGAAATTACTTAAAACATACATTCATTTCCTCTCATAGTTTAACTGTCTAACGGGAATGAAATTAAAAATAGATCACTTATGATTTAATTAACGTCACCCGCACGCCTTTTCACAAGAGCGTCTTCTAATCTCTATCAATTATCAGTCAGGTTGTCTTCGGTGACGATGAGTACTATGAGAAGAATAATGAGTTCGTCACCTACCTCTAAAAATGTTCCTTCCCGTGCCTCCCCTTAAACATTGATCAAACATCTCCTTCAACGAGGATCAGGGCCTGTTAGTTTTATGCATGGGAAGGACTAGACACAGGAGAAACGTTCCACATCGTTAGTCTCGTGATTATCAATAGGAACTTTCAAAGAGCACCGCTCGAAACCGAAGTTCGACTCTGTCCCAGAGGAGCAACTGGCTCCCTGGCCCAAGATATCCAATCAATAGATAAAAAATCACTCCGCACTTCGGAAAATGAGATAGAAGTAAAGAGAAAGGGCTTTATAAACTCCTTCCTCGTTCTCTCTGCCGTCTTATGTACGGGAACCTGGGAGCCCATATGAGAAAAACGCCTCTCAATGTCAGGAACAATCACAATTGCTACCTGTCTGCGCACAAGGTATTAAGATCGAGAGATGTGTTCTCTAAGTAGTACATCGACTATATCGCTCATATATGTTCACTAACTAACTAAGGTGGTATCCTAACATCCATGGCCACTATGCGGTCCCACTAACGGGTGACATATCTATCTACCACTTTTTGTCTCATTGTGTACCTGGCTGAGACTTGCATATTATACCTCCAGAGAATATTGAACGAATTTGTATTCACTCACATATATAGAGGTACCAAAAAATCTCCCACTCATTTCACTAACGATTCTAAGAAAATTGGATGTGCTTAAGTTATTTCTAAAATAAAAACCGTCATCTAGGATTCTATTGCTACTATATCGCTACTATATTGGATAAACCATGTACTAGACATGGCGTAAGTCAACTTAAGTGCGTAGGGGAGACACAATGCTCACAAAGTTATGTTGAAGTATGGCTGCTTACTTGATACTCTTCCCAGAAAATTTATAATTCCTAAAACTTTTTTTTTTATATTTTTAGATATTATTAGAGAGATGGACTAGTTATCTTAATGGATATCAAGGAACAATACGTAAACATAAGAAGCAAGAATAGATTTGAAAATTTCACAGGGAGCTCTTACTCCCTCATCATGCAGTCTTATAAAAATTAAAAACATGCAAAGACTATTATATAGAACTAATCTTGAACTCGAGGGAACTCACTGTCTCAATGCATATCTTCTCTTAATCTATGAGTCCAAAATTATTTTACATTTAATTTTGTTAGGTTTCTAATTTCAGATCTGATCACATGTACGTCGTTACAGTTGGGTGTACCTGTCTATCAGCTAAAAATATGGAGAAGCTATTACTATTTGTTTATTTGAGCCATTAATACATAAATGCTTTATTGAGATTTTAGATTTCCTAAATACATGTATCAGGATTACACATCGGTTCCTCCGTCTGGCGAGAAGTTGAGATACTCAGGTATGAAATGAAACATTAAGTCCTCCATGACGTTTTAATTTTCGGAGCAGCTCAGGTTCTAACGTGTGTCAGTTGTATCCAGGGATCAAGAGATATATATTAGTCCGAGAGACGAAATTTGTTCCTCGTTGACTTGTATATCGGCATTGTTAAGGGACTTTATTCTATAGAGACCTGCGTAATTTTATAAACTTATTTTTTAACTAAGATAAAAAGTCGGTAAAAATGAAAGATTTACTCAGAGATCTACACTGACAGATCAAATCGGATCTAAATCTGTCAACAAGTCCTGATTACTTTTTTGGGATATGTGAACTTGGCCTTCCCAGATTTGGAGCAAGCTTTCCTTGGCTTTGGCCGCTTTCAACGGGGCGCAGAATGACAAGACACCACCTTTAGGCCCCTGAGAGTATCAAGCTCCCTTCAAACCGGGCTCCGAAGAGATAACATCGCCGTCGCAGTGGATGGTGCCGGGAGGGTCCCTTAGGCGGCGGAAACTCTTCTTTCGAGTTCCCTCCATGGCGATTGGCCATGGTTCTGAAGACCACTTGTATCAGGCGGCAGGCTTCTGTAGTCGCTTAGCCCTGATATCCTATCGCGTGGCGCTTCTTATTCATCCTTGACGCACATTAGCTCGCCCTGCGCATAGTAAGCTTTGTGTATTCGTGCAAACCACCTAGCCAATTGACCTCGCCTATGGCAGTCTGCCGTACGGGATTACTTCACACACGGCGCAGGGAACTCACACCGGAGCGCGAGCGGTCGGAGTAGGTGCATCGCGGGCCCGCGACTGCTCTTATTCTGGGCTCCGAGAGTCGGGATCCCCTCTGTAACACCGCCACCGTTCTTGGTAATGAATGGCAGACTTCACTGCCCCTATTTTGTGCGTGGGTGTTTGTATGATGTGTCCATGCCCGAGGTCCCACGAGTGGAACAAGTTTTCCTTGGCTTTCACGTAATTCGCACATCACTAGGGGTGACCAAAGATACCGCTAAGCTGCATGGGCCACGAAATCTTCAATTCTGAGTCCCTCCTGCATGACTGGGCGAGCGTCGGGTCTATTAGCAACCTTGATCACTGCCTTTGTTGCAAGATCGTGCACGTGCCGACTTTTTCCCCTAATGGTTTCTTCAATCCTTCAACTTGAAGGCTTCTTCCGCTGTCGGGAGCATCAACGTCTTCGGGCCCACGGGCTACCTGTCTTATGATCGGCAAAATGTTCGCTTCGGATTCTCACGACTCCGCTCCCTATGTGATACTATTAGCATATGATCGTTCACTTTCTGTGAAGTCTGTGACACCAAGCAAGGTGGTCGGCCAATTGACACAACAGTATCGCGCTCGCAGCTTGGATCATGGAGCCCTACAAGTTGGCGAGCACGCAAGGAGTGAAGAGGAGCAGAGGACTATTGCGCTATTATCTCCGAGATGGCAAGTGAACCATAAGTTCCGGGATAGGGATTTGCATGTCTTGCTCATCTTATCACTATGGGTGTGACAGCGGTATGTGGACCAGCGAATTTTGCTCGAGAACGTGAGTCGGCGGTGAGCGGAACACCACTTTTCCGATCTCCGACGATCGGACGTAAACTCCGAATTCGAATCTACACTGTCTGGACATGTGGACTATGGTCTCTATTGATGGATCCAATTGCACGTAGAAGGCATCGCGCGCACATAACCTGGGTGTCTTTTTCATCATCGAAGTATCTGAAATCTCGGAATTACTTCCGCGCTCTGCTCTAAGCTGTTTATTTCACGGTTCAGTGGAAATGCGGACTCGTGCGATAAACTCACATGCTCTCTCTTGGGCGTTCATGGTGTACCCCCACGATGAAGGTACGCCAGAGAACGTTGCTCTCACGCCAAGGAGGCCTTCCTGATCTTATATCCGTCATGTGTAGGCCGATATGCCATTTCGTAGCTTACAGAATTTTGCTGCGACAGGACTAGTGCACTGGAGCTTCTGACATGCGAGCGTATTCGTAGCGGAGAGTATGCGCGAGCACTTCTAGGAGATCATAATCCGGGTTTGCAATAGAGGGACGGATCGAAGTGCGTGACTGTTTCGCACAGAAGATGGTTCGAGAGTTTACCGGCTCGCTCGAAATGCACGTTGGCCTCAATGATATGAGCTCCCTCAATCGCAGAGAGGTTCCACTCAACCCATACACACGCCAGTCTTGAGACTATGACTGCTGTTAGTGCATCGTTCGTTCGAGCTGTCGTTAATCGATATGAGTGAAATCGGACGAGAAAGCACGACTGCGCTCTTAGGTCCCATGGCTCGATCAATAAGCAAGCTACGATAGGGGAAGGTATTCTTTAGAGGAGAACCAATGACCGAACTTGACGATATGGGCATTCCGTTCTTGACCTCATATCATGTTCCTTCTCGCACCGATCCCACCCAAGCGGCGACGTACCATCGCGTACGAAACGCTCCCACACATGACCTTCGAGTGTGTCTTCGCTGCTCCTTGAGGGAGCCGCAGTCTCTTTGGACCATACCCTGAATGGTAGTTTCTTGGTGGATCCACGGTCGAGGAGGGCAGACTGCCAAACTCCGCCTATAAGAAGCACTGGCACACTTCCACCGATACGTTTCTCTATAGCTCTAAACTCTTTTCTCATATTCCAGTGGAACTTCTCTGACTGCTGCACCTGAGCAGAAGGTCTAAAATCTTGCTCCGGAAATCTGCCATAGGCAGTGGTGGAGGTGGAGGTTGGAATGTCGGTGATGGGGCAGGAGTGGATGATCCGGCTCAGATCTGGCGGCAGATGCCGTAGATCTTCGGGTAGTCGCCTTTTTTTGCGGCATTTTTTTTTGGGAAGAGGTGAAGATGAATCTTGGAGAAGAAGGTTGGCAAGTCGACTGAGCACTTATTTACGAACAAGGGTACTCAGAGGAATTTATTTTGCAGATCACCGACGGCGACCTCGTCTTCCTCCACTCCAGCTCGATCTGGCGTCAACCAAATTCTGCACCAACAGTACGTATGTTAACTTTCAAATTGTTCCTTCCCAGACCAAATAAATTGTAAGCAGAAAACCTAAAACATAATTGCTTTTTGGTTTTTAACCGGATATCATCCAAGTATTAAATTATGTGAGCAAAGCTACCCAAAGATTGAACCTAGGTGAATAAAACAAAAAAATATTACAATAGATATGCATATCAACATGTTTTAGTATGCATGTCCATGCAGAAAGCACATGAACATATAGGTATTGGTCCACATAAGTTGCCATAACACAAACATTCATAGTATTTTGACCGATAAGGTAAATCACAAGATTTGAATGTGGCCTGTATAATGGGGGAAGAAATACTGCTAATTTCAATTATTTTCAATATATGCAAAAAATTATTCAGAAACCTTAAGAAGGGTATCAAAACATATAATGCAAACAAGCATATGTCAACAGAAAATGACCTGCCACTGCTCAGCACCTCTAAGATATAATCCATGGTTCACCAAAACATGCTAGACAGAATATTCAACTTAAAGGTCAAAATTGTAGAAAAGATCTAAAAGAATATTATATTAAATACCAGCTGAACTATCTCAAGCTTGCTGATGCTAGAACCACGCCGAGTTCCACCCTTATCTTTCCCACTTCCATCAGTTGCAACATTAGTGGAGAATAGACTTTCCAGCTCAGAAAGATCAATCTCAGGGGCCCTATCCAACACATTTTACTGATGAGAATCTAAAATTACACAAAATTCATTTGCATGCAAAACCAATACCAGTAGAAGACATTGGCATGTAATTGTTCAGAACTTCAGATATTTAAAAAAGTGGTCTTAAAATAACAAACCTATCTAACTTCAATTTAGGAATTTTGGGTTTGCAGAATTTGGTGTTAGCTCGGTTTCATCATTCTAGACCATTCAGTTAAGATGTCACTGAAAATATATGCCATTATTCAAACCTAATGCACCTTGGGAGGAACGGTAGCATATTCTGTTACTCTGTATTGTTTCTGGATAGAAAGATTAAAGACAGAAGGTTACAACTGCAGGGCCATGGTTTCCAATGACCAGACAAGACTGTAAGACCATTCAGTTCCATTAGGCTTCATAGCATCCTCCCAATAAAGCATGCCTACACAAGCTTATCAGTAAAATTTTTGGAACTTCCAAGGTTATAAAAGTGCAGTTACCTTGACTGATTCTCTTGTTTCTGATTATCAGCCCACAGACTTCCTTGCATTGCACGAGTAACTTTCACCCAATGTAATGGCTTCAATGAAGCTTTTTTTGGTGCATTAGCAGGTTGTGTAGATCCACAAGCTCTTCCCAAACTTGATGAACTAATTTTTCCCCTACCTAAATTTGGAGGGGATGGTGCTGGTGCATTTGAAACCTTGGATCCAGGAGGCTGCGGTGGACCTGGTACTCCACGACTTCCTCCATGTAAGGGTGGCAGAGGAGGCACAACGCCAGCAGGTTTTGCTGCTTGAGGAGGTGGCGGAGGAACAGTGCCTCTGTTGCTAGGTACCGAGACAGGAGGAGGAGGTGGGGCTGGAGGGCTTGGTTGTACAGAATTCAAACGAGGTGGGGGAGGTGGAGGCGGAGCCCCACATAGAGTACCAAGGTCAACCCGACTTGAACTTGGAGGAGGAGGTGGTGGAGGAGGAGGACCCTTTTTAGACACAACGGGTAGAGGAGGTGCTGGGGGAGGAGGAGGAATCTTATTAGGCATAGTAGGTGGTGGTGGTGGTGGTGGTGGTGGTGGAGGTGGAGCCCCACGACCCGTACCAAGGTCAAAATGAATTGAACTTGAGGAGAGGTGGTGGGGTGGAGGAACCTTTTGGGCATAGAAGGGGAGGAGGAGGAGGAATCTTATTAGAAATAGTAGGGGTAGGTGGAGAGGAGGAGGAGGAGGTGGTGGCGGTGGTGTGGTGGTGGTGGTGGTGTGGTGGTCCCCATTTGATATAATAGGAAGAGGAGGTGGAGGCAGCGGCAAAGCATTAGAACTAGTTTTAGTAGGAAGACTAGGAGATGGTGGAGGCAGAGGACAACTGGTAGATACATTGACAGGAGGTAGTGATGGAGGTGGTAAAGGACCTTTAATAAATGTGGCAGGGAGAGGTGGAGGCCCTGTAGCTCTTGTGGTTGAAAAAGGTGGTGGCGCTGGCGGCAGTGGTATGGACTCACTAAATGAAGTCAACAACGATGAGGATGATTGGGTTTCTTTAATTGCAAGACCGGATGGTTCAAATGGTAGAGATGATGGACACACAGGCGAAGAAGGGGAAGGATGGGACCGAAAAGTAAATTTATTAGACGAATCATGAGGTGGAGGTGGAGGTGGAGGTGGAGGTGGAGGAGCTTGGGGCAGAGCAGTGAGTGTTTCTGATGGTTCAGATGTAAGACTAACTGCAGATGGAGGAAATGAAGGTATTGAAGATGGTGGCAATGGAGGCATACTGTTGTCATGCATCATAACCATAGAGGAAGTTGACTGTGAAAATCCTGCCGCGAAAAAATGTATTATGAGGCATAACCTTTCAATTCATGAGAAAAGCACTAATATATGGAAATGTGACCTCACCTCTCAAATTAGAATCTTGATTTGTATTATCATTAGGTGTGATTTCTAATTCTGTAGTGATGCTTGTACCGTGTTGAACCTTTTCATGGTCCACTGAAGAAACAGAATCTGAAGTTACAGACTCGTTTTCTTCATCAGAGTCTAAAGGTGAGATCAGTGGCATCCCTATACCAACTTTACTTTGCAGCCTCGAAAATTCCTTCACATCACCTAAGATCAGCTTCTCGATTTTTTCTTGCAGGTAATTTGCTGAGATTTGTTTGACCAAGCAAAAGGCAGCATCATCATTGCTTTCAACCCATTCAACACCACTAAAAAGTTCTTGCACCCTTGAAAAAGCTTCTATAGGCAATCCACCTTTAATATCACCATTTAAAGTTGCAGTTGGAGCTCTGGGAGGAGAGATTTTCTCAATGTCTCCAAAAAGCACCTGAACTCCGAAGTTATCAGGGAAAGCACATAGAAGAAGATAAATTAATATTTCTAAAATCATCTTGGCATGTAAGACTACTCAGAACACCAAGCTATGCTTACCTCTGCTCTAAAACCTCTTGGATACAGGTCCTTTGAATCCCAAAGTATGTCCACATCATCACAGTTCAGCATTAATATATTCGACCGAATGAAAGCAGTATTGAACATGATGCGGAACATCATAACCTCTCTTGCTGGATCAAAGTCAAGATGAACACATTCCAAGACTACATCACCTTGAACTAAGCATTGGATATCAATTTTAATCACATCACAATCATCCTGTATGAACAAATCATCTTCCAGTGCTTCAGATACAGGAACTGGAACAAAGTGCAGAATGTTAAGAAAGAATGAGAAAACGAGTTACCTGTCTGTAGTGTCGCAAGGATTTCTTCTTGGGCATTGAAAAAAGCATGTTGGTTGAAAGGCCATCTTTGCTATGGAGATTACAGCCAAAAATACGGACTAATGGTCTGCATCCATTATCAGAATCAAAGCTTGGAAAAGCACGAAGAATGAGGCAATCCAAAGAAAGTGCTCGTTCCATAGGAGGCCACTCTGGAGAAATATTCCTTCTAGCAACATAATGCAAGTAACGGAGCTGTGATGGGAATGGATTCAGTGGTGATAAAAGTTGTAAAAATCCTTTAGGAGCCTCACGGTGGATGATTTCTAGAGTTTTCCGTTCTCCACTGTGAAATTTTCTAAAAATCAAAAAACAAGCTAAAAGAAATGCTAAGAGTGGCCAACCCCCTCTCTCACAATGGAGCAAAATAATGTTTTGATTATTCCTGATAGACAGCCAATTTTCACTGACACGAAGGAAGTGCTGAATAAGAGACAAAGGAAGAAGAGGGCAGCCTTCATACTGTCGTGGATAATCAATGACAGTGATATCGTATTCACAGAGAACTTCTGCAAATTGGCTTCTCTTTTCTCCCTCTCTGAAGTTAAATGCAAGAAAGGAAGAATCAGCATATTCTTCATGGAGCTCAGTCACAATTTCACGCAAGTAGATATGGTATATTCCATCAGATAAAACCTCAGTGGAGAAGCATGAATCAAAAACTGCACAAGGAAAAAGAATATCTTATACAGGTAAATATCCAGATGTACCCAATTTAAATAGTTCAAACACTTACCATAAACTCTGTCAAAGAATTCTAGCAAACCATCAGGAGGTCTCCTATAAAAAAATCTGCTAAAGAGAGACATTTACAACAATTTGCAGATTTGCCACCAAATCAGAAAATGAGTCCTGAACTGCAGGTTCTAGATAAACTTGGTATACCAAGCAAATTGAAATTTTGAACAACATGGTACATGACTCCCAACATCAAAATCAGAAGGATGCCTTGATATAAATATCACTTATCTGATCCCTGAAGACAATGAACATACATAAGAAAATGTAAATACATGGAATATTGAATTATAAAAGAAATACAACCTCATATTCATTTCTTGTTTTTTTATAGAAAAGTCAAAAATAAAGCTTTGGGATGACAAATTCATGACAAAATGTTCAGAACTTAACACCAAATTAAAAGACACACAAAACTCTACATGAGTAAGACATCGTCGGGCACCTGAATGTCTGCACTCGAGAAAGAAGAAGTATATCCTCAAATCTAAAAGAGCTGAAAGCCCCTCCCAATAGAGTGGAGTAGACTACGCTGAACTCACTCCCAGACAGCACACAAATTCAATAAAGTAACTCAAATATTTTTACTGATAAGTTCATATTCATGCAAATCATGATCTTTATGTAATTAATTTTTTAAGAGCAATATCTAGCATAATTAAATGGCATTGCCATTTAATAGTTTGTGTGGATTAGCCATGTCTAATTGCCCTTGAGAGAACCTAAAAGAGGATCATCCCCTTTCCAAAGTTTTCTTTTAAGCTATGACCTCTAATCAACCTAATACTCAAGTGCCCTTAATGTGCAGTCCTCCCATTTTATTATTCGCTTGATCTTCAAGAGAGCTCACCAAGTTTATTAGTGTTTCAGGTGGTAACCAAACAAAAACTAGCTACAGTAAATTGAGGCAGGGAACCACAAGCAGGGTTGTGTTTCCAGAATATGGTTGTAAAAAGGGCACATAGCAAGCATTTGAGAAGGCAAACAAACAGTTCATTTACCACAAATCAACTTTGAACAACACATTATGATATGTGACAGATACTGATTCCAGCACTGGAGGCCTGATTATGAACGAACGAGGGATGAAAGCACTTACTGAGTCAATTTGAGCAAAAAGTACAAGCAACGCCTAAGCATAAGTCATTTGCACAAATATTTTTCCAGGCAAGAGACAAACTTGGGAATTTTCTCTTGGAAATTGTCATTTATGATATTCAAAGCCTGGTTGAAATCTAAATGGAAACAAAAAAACAATATGGCAAATCCTTCTTATTTTGTAGGGGTGGCAAATCTTGAGCAGACCTGCAAGCCAAATCTGGGTTACACAAGTCAAACACAAAATAAATGAGGCTAGGTTTGGATTTGGGCCCCAAACCTGATGAGTCAACTGGAGCTGGAGAATCCTTAAAATGTAGCCCTAGACTCCTAAATTGTGATAGTGTGGTGCACCATGAACTAACTTGGTTCAGTTGATTAGATAAGTGGGGCAGTTAAAGATTAAAAAGAACAAAATTTATTGAAGATAATGTAGAGTGGAAAGCATGTACATGATTTCTTCTAGATCATTACATTAATTTCTTCTGACAACTCTCCTCACTCTACTTTGACACATAACACTACATCCTCTCTTCTTTGCCCCATCTTCTTTCAATTTTTCCGAAGTATATAATTGAAAAATGAAGCCATGATTGTGTTGGCAGATTGGGTGGATGCATATTTAAATTAAAAAGGATCAACTATGGATATATTATCGCCAGCACATTTACAACCTGTTGTCAAGAACTGTAACACAGAAAGGATAACATTTTTTTAAGAGAAAGAGCAGACTAACACTCTAGAAGAAATCAAGAAACAAGAGGATATGGAAAACATGTGAATAAATCTATGGCATATAAATCGAGTAAGATACGGTATTTATACATGCAAAATTTTCCATCACCTCTAAAGTTATTTCATAGACCAGTGAATACGGAAGAAGCGAACAAGGCAAATATATTTTCAATTTATCCCTTAAGTTGAAGCATAACTCTGGTGCTCCTAAATGCACTCTTCACCCACCTTGAATTAAAGTAAAAGGTTCAGAACAAACAGAAGCAGGTACTTCATACTCACCAAATTGTTTCTCAAGCCTAATATTTTGTTCAGATTGGGGGTACATGGGAGTTTATAAGGGGAGGAGAGGGGAGGAGAGGAGAGGGTAAGAAAATTAATGAACTCTTGGTTGGAAAGGAAGGGGAAGGGTAAAGAAGGGTACATACCTTACCCTTGTTTGGATAGAGAGGTTAAGGAAGGGGTGGAAGAATTTTTATATATATATTGACAAATATACCCTTTCTCATTGATATATGTACTATTTAATGTTTATGATATTTTTTATTATCTAGAATAAGTTTATTAGATATTTTCATGTAAGATGCACTTGCTCTATGTACCAAAAAATCTCATACTAAAACTATGAATCTGTCACTGGAATCTACCTCCAAAAATCTGCCTCCCAAAGATCGTGATATCCAGATCTGCGCGCGAAGGGGCAGCTTGCGTGCAAAGGGATGGCTAAAGTTTCTGACTTGTGCGAAGAGCAAAGAGTTAGTCCGTGCGATTAAAAAGAGAGATTATAAAATGGTCTCATTGTAATTTTGAAGTTTTATTAAGAGCAAACTAGAAAAATGAAACTTAAGCTTGAACCTTCCTCTCCTTCCTTTACACCCCGTAGAGAAAATTGAGTCAGGGGTAGAGAGGGTCGAGAGAACCCTCCTCCACCCTCCTTTACCTCTCAAAAATTTTTACCAAGCAGGTTCATCGTTTACCCTCCTCTCCCCTCTCCTCGTGAACCCCCGTGTACCCCCAATCCAAACAGAGTGTAAGCGAGCCCATCGGTCAAATGAAGGCAACCAACTTACATCACTAATTCTCTATTTTGCTCCAAAGCCTAGGAAAATGCAAGAGCCCTTTCCTCAGTATTGAACTACTAACAGAGAAAATGCCGCCAGGAACCCGTCGGCAGCTTGGATTTGCAAAATTAGGGCAAAAATTTCTCCCTAAACCACCAAGAAAACATAATTTCCGCTACCCATGGCCATGGAATCTTTTACGCAAGTTGAGAACCCTTTCCAGAAACCCAAATCAAGATCCCTTGATAGAAAACCCTAAAAGATAACCAGAATCGAGTGGTAAACCATTCTCTAAAGCAGATAAAATCAGAGATTATTACCTCGGCGAGTGAAAAATCCAGTCCGCGGCCGCTAGGGTTTCCGGATGGTGAAAAGAGCGCTCGTTGAGGGATCGAAACAGCGTGCTGGTTTGAGAAGTGGAGCTGCGACTGAGAAGCGAAATTTAGAATCTCGGTTGACAGAAGATTTTCTTAATACCCAGATTCACTGGGACAGAGGGAAAATAAACGGCGCTCTCTTCGCTGCCACTTTTCTCCACTTTTGTTGGGACTGAGATGGGGCGGATGCGGTGCACGGAAGCCGTACATGGCGGAGCGTTGGAGGGGAATGGATTCGAAATTAAAGATCAAGCGAATCTTGATTGCTCGGATTTATGGGGATCCGAATCCGCGTCTTGATTAATCCGACCGTTGGTTTTGGGATCCGAATGCGAAGTTTAACCTGCGCCTGACCCATCGTAGATATAAAGCCGGCACCGCGCCCGAGACCCACGGTGGAGACATTATTTGAATTAAACAATATATATATAACTAGTCGGATTTTAATTAATATTATCACGGTAGCAACACGAATCTAACCATCAAAATATCTCGGATCAACATATAATTATAGACATTCCAAACAAAAGTCATCCTTAAATTTTTTGATCTAAAAACTAATCTAAAATATATGTATATTTGAGATAAATCAGAATCCAACTATAATCAAATTATTACCCACTTCATATGATTTTATGAAATAAATAGGATAATTAAATCATATTAATAATAACTTCCTCACTCCAAACAAAACTAAAAGGGCCATAATATCATAATACTACGATTAATAGTCTAAAATTTATGAAATAGCGATATTTTTTTATAAATATCAAAAATTTAAAAACTAGATAAATAATTTATTTTAAAAAATTAATCATTATTTTATTATTTTTTATTTTTTTAATTTGAGCATCCAAAAATTTTCGTCGGGATATTATTTTTCGATTCAAATTTATTTTACAGATTACTTTAATATTTTTATACAAAATTAATCATTTAGCTTTCAACATAAATTAAATTAAATAATAATAAATATTTATTATATAATATTATTTGTAGACAACTAGTCTTTGGATCATGAGTTTGTTCCATATAAGCATCTTTTACTGCCAAGTCCTTTGTGGATATAGGTCAGCATCCACTTTGGATCATCGGATGATATTATTACATAGGGACTGCTACTGCATGCACTTCTTTTTTGTTTGCTTTGGGTTGTCTTCTTTCCAAACTTTGTTATGTCGTGGATTCGACAATTACAAGCACACAAATTTGGTGCATATCGATAGAAACCCATAATTCATATGCTGTACCATCCGATCATCGTGTGCAACTGTGATAGAAAGTATTATGTCTGGACAGATACATTGACAGTGTCTACCCACAAGTTTTCAATATTTCTCGTCGAAAGTGGCAAAATATGATCTAATCTATTAACTTGAATCATGTTCGGCCTACTTTAAACAGGTCTAAATTTAACTTAGATGATTCAGATTATAAATGAATTAGCTTATTTAATCTATTTATTAAATAGATCGAGTTTAGATTTAAATTTTTCAATCTGTTCAATCTATTTAATTTATTTATTATTTTTATTTAAAATATTTAAATCAGACTCATAAATAATATAATTTAAAAAACTCATTTTTTGCCCACAAAAAATTTTAGTGTCTTTTTCTTCTTCTTTTTTTGGCCAGTCTTTTCGCCAACAACACCTTCCACCCTTTTCAATTTTTTCTCCTTCTTCCCAAAAAGCTCTAGACATTGCTCATCATCCGCCTTCCTCTTCCACGCCAGCACGCCACCCGCTCTACCATTCGCATCAGTCGCGAGTTCCTCCACACCACCCGCTCCACTATTTATATCAATCAGTCACGACCAGATCGAGGTCTTCCATCTATTCCTTCTCTTGAGGTTAATGTCCTCCTCCCACAGCACCCTCCTTCTCATGTTCCTCCTCTCGAGGTAGTACTTCTAGTCTCTTTCTGAAATCGATGGCGGAGATTCAGGTGACACCATGATGGAGGGCACTCGATCTGGGAGACTGAGAACCTCAGAGCCTTCGATGGCTACGATGGCCCTACTCTGCTTGTTCCTCTTCACACTAGCGCTTTTGGCCTCCTTCTGGCTATCGACGGTGGAGATTCAGATGATGAAGATCCGAACCGCTTTGATGAGCGTTGACAATGGTTGGTTAGGTGGAGTTAGAGGTAGCAGCATGATGGAGAGCATGGACAAAGAGCGCGGATGAAGACGGTAGAGAGTGCAGTGAAGAACGATGGACCGAGGCAATGCCGGAGAGCACGGATGAAGATAGTGGAGAGCACGGACGAAGGCATCAGGTGAGCAATTTTTTTTTCTAATTTAAAAGGTGGATCATTAAATGGATTGAAAATTTTTTTTTAATAGATTATAAACATGTTAAACGGATTGGTCTGAATAATTTGTTTATTAAATGGATCAGATTCAAATTTTAATATCTGATCTATTTAATAAATGGTTGAGTTTAGGTTTGAATATTTTTTATCCGATCTATGTTTGATCCAGTCTATTTATATCCAATCTGATTTGATTGTTACCCCTACTTTTCACTCACTCCGGCAACCATACTCAGGTGCTTCATTTGGTTTGTATGATTTTATTAAACCATTTCCACGTCATCTACTATATTCCTTGTAGCCTACCATATCAACCGCTACAGGTGAGTGAAGTGGACAAGCTTTTACTCTACTGAAGTCTTGAGATGCTTATCTTGCTTTGTAAGCTTGCTCGGCACCTATCATCTTTTATGGATCACCAAACTTTACTACCTTATCATATACAAGTTTTTTTGGATGCTGTGTAATTTCTGCAGATGTTCTATGTTCATAAAATATTACAATGACATTTCTTTTTATTATGTAAATTACCCTCATAGATTTTTCCAATTATGGTTGTTGGTGCAAAAACTGATCGTCACCGAATCTAGTTGGAGCGGAGGCCGACGAAGTCGCCATCGAAGATCTGCAAAATAAAATTCCATCTGGAGTCGGTGGGGGTGGCTCCGACAGGACCCTCCGACGATCAAATCAGCTGTGGCCAATAGAAATGGAGTGCTCGAAAATGAGTTCCACAAAGCTTAGAGAAGGAGAGGAGAGCTTAGAGCTTAGAGTTAGCATAACTAGAGAATTCTTTTTATAGGCAGAGCTTGATGGAGACAGCTGCAGCTGTCGAATAGCGGGTCGCTCGAGGTCCGACGGAGTCAGTCCCGAGAGAAGGCACCGTCTGCAGTGCCATCTACAACGGATTAATGGTGATAGCTATCGCCGTCTGGTAGCGGATCGCTATCGCTTGTAGCGGACTGATGGTGACGGCTGCAGCCATCTGATACTAAGCCACTCGGGGTCGAATGGATGATTGAAGAGCTTTGAGTGTACCCATTTTGGAGGAGTTCGGACTCTCGAAGAAAATATGGCTGGAGAGGGTCGTCAAGGAGGAACAATAGCTGAAGGAGCCCAGCTCTTGGAGAAGTCCGATCGAGGGGATGTCTGGGAGAAGTCCAACCAGAGTTCGGCTGCTGAGGAGTTTGATCGCTGAGGAGTTCGATCGAGGGATGACCGCTGAGGGGTTCAGCCAATTGACAGCCGCTGAGGAGTTCGTCCGAGGGACGACCACTGAGGAGTTCAGTCGAGAGACGACCACTGAGAAGTTCGATCGAGAGACAATCGCCAAGGGGTTCGGCCGATTAACAGCCGCTGAGGAGTTTGACCAAGAGACGACCGCTGAGGAGTTTGACTCTTGTGGGAGTCCGATTGGAGCTCGACCGAGGCGCAACTGCTGAGGAGTTCGACCGAAGAGGGAGCTCGAAAGGAGTTCGGCTCCTATGGAAGTTCGATTGGAGCTCGATCGAGGCGCAACCGCTGAGGAGTTCGACCGAAGGGGGAGCTCGGAAGGAGTTTGGCTCAGATCCGACCGTGGAGAGATCGAAGAAGCTCGACCGTCGAGGCTTTTTCATGGCTACCGATTGCGTTAGGCTGAGCATCGAACTGGGCTTCGGCAATAGCAAGGTTTATCCTCAACAATAGTATCCCCACTTTCAAGTTCGAAACTCGAAGGAAGGGAGTATAGAAAATACGACTGCCGAAGTCCTCTTCTGGGCACCATGCTGGTTCAGGTTGAAGCCCGAGGGAGGTCTCATCTCTAGCCAAAGTTGATGCTGAAGTTGAAGCCCGGAGGAGGTCTCATCTTTAGTCGAGGTTGAAGTAGATCTTACCTCCTATGGTCGAGGTTGGAGGTTAAGCTCCTCGGGAGCGATATTGTCACCAGTGGTCGAGGCTAACTTGAGGAGATCTCCTTTTCGGCAGCCGAGGTCGACTCGGGAAAGTTCTTATTTTTTGCAGTCGAGATTAATACGGATGCTCGAGAGAGATCTGATCTACAGCTGGGGTTGACGCAGTCGCTCGGGAGAGATTCTATCTCTAGTTGAGGTTATCTTCGATCTTATATCTGGCTGAGGTTGTCTTGGTTACTTGGGAAAGATCTTATCTCTGGTCGAGGTTGTTTCCGATCTTATCTCTGGCCGAGGTTGTCTCGATTGCTCGAGAGAGATCTTATCTCTGGCCGAGGTTGGCTCGATCGCTCTCAAGGGAGATCTTATCTCCTGCAGGTGAGTTTGCCTCGGGGGAGATCTTATCTCCTGCGATCGAAGTTGACGCGGGTGCTCGGAGAAGATCTTATCTCCTACAGCCGAGTTTGTCTTGAAGAAGATTTTATCTCCTACTGTCGAGGTTGACGCGAGCGCTCAAGAGAGATCTTATCTCCTACATTCGAGTTTGCCTCGGGGGAGATTTTATCTCCTGCAGTCGAGGTTGACCCGGATGCTTGAGGAAGATCTTATCTCCTACAGTCGAGATTAATGCGGACGCTCGGAGGAGATCTTATCTCCTACAGCAGAGATTGACTCGATCGTTCGGAAGAGATCTTATCTCTAGTCGAGGTTGACTCGGTCGCTCGGAAGAGATCTTATCTCTAGCCGAGGTTGACTCGATCGATCGGAAGAGATCTAATCTCGGACCGAGGTTGTCACAGTCGCTCGAAAGAGATCTTATCTCTAGTCGAGGTTGTCGCGGTCGCTCGGAAGAGATCTCATCTCTAGCCGAGGTTGACTCAGTCGCTCGAGAGAGATCTTATCTCTAACCGAGGTTGTCGTAGTCACTCGGAAGAGATCTTATCTCCTGCAGCCGAGGTTGGAGATCTTTGACTTGCTCGTGTTAGGATGAGGTTCTCCTCTTGTTCAAAATACGGCCACTATTAACTGCTTCTTTCCTGTCATCACATAGTTTTTGCACCCAGAAATAATATTATTGAAAGAAAAGAATTTTACCGAAGGGAAGTCACGGGCACCACATCCCCATTTCAGGGTCATGGGGGCATTATTCCTCTGAGTTCCCTCAGACAGTAAGTCCCGAGTCGGATGACCTTCTCTATCTCATGCTAGCCTCCTCAATTTGGAGCATACTTCTCTTGACTTTGAAGCTGGAAGATGACGAATCGTCGATGTATCAAGCTCCTCCCAGGGATAATGTTGATGATGCCGCGAGGCGACCGACCTTCTTATCGTTTCTGGTTACAGTAGCATCCTTGGCCGATCTTCTCCTACTTCAAGCTGACATCGAAGGAATTTACTCAGTCGCCCCTTTCTGACGAGCTCTTCAATTTCATCTCGGAGCTGAATGCATTCCTCAGCATCGTGGCCGTGGTTGCGATAGTAGAGGCAGTACTTGCTTTGATCGTGTTTATTTGGGGGAGATCGTAGTCCTTTCGGTCTTGGCAGCTGATTCTTAACTTTTGTGAGAATTTGAAGTTGAGGAGCGTTAAGGGTGGCGTAGTCGCAAAATCTTTCGGGTGGAGGATTTCTTTGTACCCTTCTGTCGGGGCTTCCTTAGTGGCGAGCTCGATAAGTTCAGGCCTTGTTTGCACTGGGGAGGTCGTAAGCACGGTCGAACTTTATTTCATCTTTTTATAAAACCTGCGGGAGAACTTTACGCCCCTTTGTCGGGGCTACCTTAATAACGAGCTCGAGAGGGAGTTCGGCGGCTTCGCTCACGCCGAATTTCATCCTGCCCTCCTGTGAAACCTTCGTCGGAGCTTCCTTGATGGCGGGCTAGAGGGGGAGTTCGGCCTCACTTGCACTGGGGAGGTCGTAAGCACGACCGAACTTCTTTCCATCCTCTTGTGAAACCTTCTGCGGGAGAACTTCATGCCCCTTTATCGGAGCTTCCTTGATGGCGAGCTCGAGGACGAGTTCGGCAGCCTCGCACATGCCGAACTTCATTCCACCCTCCAGTGAAACCTTTGTCGGAGCTCCCTTGATGACGAGCTCGAGGGGGATTTCGGCCTCGCTTGTGCTGTGGAGGTCGCGAACACGGCCAAACTTCATTCCTCCTCCTGTGAAGCCTTCTGAGGGAGAACTTCTGCTCCGTTTCTCCTCCCTAAGGCGATTGGCATGCTAGGCCAAATGCTCTTTCTTAAGATCGGTTCCTGGCATCCTCATAATGGGTTTGCTGGCAAAGTCTCTGCCGGAGGTTGTCGCACAGTCTGCATCATCTTGGTGGGGCCATGAACCCACTGGACCAGCAGATTGAACTACTCCACATTTACGGTGGCTTCAAATGGAATCTGGGCTGCCGAGGCTGAAATGGAAGCAGATGGACCTGGCGCGGAGGTCGTCGATCGACGAGTCAAAGCTCTTCTGAGAGGCATTTTTTCTTCGAAAAAGAACTCTAGAGAGGAAGAAGAGAGGTCTTCGGAGAGGAAAGAGAGAAATCATCGTCGAGCACTCATTCAAGAATAAGAGAACCTCGGAGGTTCGGCCCTCTTTTTAGCACCAATTTGTCGGTGCAGAAACTGGTCATCGTCGAATCCAGCTGGAGCGGAGGCCGACGAGGTCACCGCCTGTTAGATATATGTGCCCTAGAAGTCAGAATTGGCTGACACTTGTAATACACTTCTAGGGGCAAAATTTATAATTTTGACTAATATGAATAAAATG
>QRFJ01000136.1:1382561-1558989 GCA_006176705.1 Cocos nucifera
TTAAATTAAATTTATTTTTATTTATTTATTTATTTAAAATAATAAGAATTAAATTTAAAATATCTCAGATCTAATACAGATTAAAAAATAAAAATAAAAATATATCTCTTGATCTGATCAGATCTGAACGAACCTGGATCGAAAAACTAGGATTTCCCTTCAACTGGTATTAGAGTCATGATTCTAAAAATATTTAGATCTAAATTTAAATTTATTTTAATCAAAAAATAATTAATTTTAGATGTCACATGAGATATAATCAGATCTGAAATTAGAAAAAATTAAAATTAAATAATTTGGATCTAAGATTAGAAGATATGCATGACTAGTTCTAGAATAGAATAGTTCTATAGAATAGTCTTGCATGTTTTTGATTTAATCTGATTAAATCATATTTTAGATTCTTTTATTTACTATTTTTTGATATTATAAGTGTTACAATAATATCTAAAAAATAGTAAATAAAAATTATTTAATTTTAAATATCATATGAGATATGATTGATGCATGTCTAGACTAGTTGTAGAATAGTTCTACATAATTGTCTAGATTAGAATTTATTTTGATTAGATCAATTTAAATATAATTTTTTATATTATTATGAGATAATTTAGATATGAAAATATGCATGATTCGATACATGAGATGTATGCAAAATATGCCATAATTAGATCTGATTTATATATGAGATATATGATATAGATCTAAAACTGTTTTGTAGTATTGAATGTTTCTTGATTAAGGCGTTCCTCTTGGCCGTCGGTCATAAGAACGAAGAAGGGTTTAAAGACCCTCTCTTTCCATTCGATGGAGTATTCTTATGATGTGTAGGGATGCTGCATGTTCGTCCTTGATCAGAAATTCAAAACTTACTTTCTGCAAAACCCTAGATCCTGAAACCCTAGGATTTATTGTGCATATTTTGTTTATGAACCCTACTTAATTAAGAATTAAGTTTATGAAATATTAATTAGGTCTAAAATTAAGAATTTCAGATCTAAAACATATTCATAATACTGGGTTCGGGCTTGGGTAGCTCAATTAGGTCTAAGCGGTTGATCAAATCGAATCAAGAGTTGGTTAGAGGGGATCAACAATGCTTAAATTGACTGGCCTAATAGGATTAAGTCTGGGTCAAGATCGAGTCACGATCAAGCAAGACCTAATTAGGCTCAGAGGTTAGAGTCTGGATTGTAAGCTAACCTAATTGGTTCTGACTCAATAATTTGGTGTCTAAGGTAAGTTTGGCACATACGATCGATTGATTTTTAATTGGAAGCTACTCGATCTGAATGCATTTTTGTACGAGTTAATGGCATATTCCTTCCACCGATCTTACTTACTTGGTCATATCTGTTGACACAGTTCTGATATGAGGTGGTCAATAATCCGAGCTAACTCATGCCACTAGGTTAGTCATAATTGTTATGACTAAGCCAAGTCTAGTTTAATGAGACCTGAATCAATTCTCCCTAAGAAAAGATTAAGTCTGAGGTCTTCCACCATTGTAGACGTGCGGGCCCTTCTCGGGGTTGATTGTTCTCAGTTGGATACAGTGGCTTAGTTGCACCGAAAAGATGCAACCATGTCTATTAGGCATTGGATGCTATGGGCTAGAGGATGAGTTGGGCTTAATATTCCAAATACGGTGAGAGACTCAATTAGGAACCCAGTCTATGCAAATGGTGGGTCTGACTTAACTAAGGAGTGGATCAATATTTTGGATATGGTGAGATTCATAAATTAGAACCAAGTTTGGGTGCACCATGATTAAAGAATCATTGAACAAGAGTTGTTCACTCATTGGCTAACCCATCACCAATAACTATTAGGTGAGGTGATGAGTCAGTTGGTGAGACCGCACCACCAACTAGAAATCATTAATTGTGGAGATTTTCGTATCTCTACAAAGGGAGTGTAGGGATCCAAGAAAATAGTGAAAGCTAATTTATTTAAAAATAAAATTTTTAAATAAATTGGTCAAGTCAAAATTACAGTATCTAACTAGAATCTTTTGACTCTTTACAGAAAAATGTCTGCGTCCAATCCATTGGCACGTATTCTGGACACACATAGACTGACTGAACCCAATTATAAAGATTGGCTCAGGAACTACAAAATAGTTTTGGGTTTCGATAAGTTAACCCATGTACTAGATCAGGACCCTCCCACCTTACCAGCCCATCCATCTATTGAACAGAGAGTGTCTCTGGAGAAATGGATAGACGAAGATAATAAGGCCAGATATTATATGTTGGGCTCGATGTCTGATGAGCTCCAGCGTCAACATAAGGATATCGAGACTGCTCGCCAAATGTTGGCTCACCTGTAGGAGATGTTTGGTGAACAAAGTCGCGCAGCCAAATATCAAGTCACGAAATGACTTTTTAAGGCTAAGATGCGTGATGGACAGTCAGTCCAAGATCACTGTCTGACAATGATCAAGGACATGGAAGAGCTTGAGAAGCTCGGTGTGAAGTTAGACTTGGACCTGCAGAACGATATTATTCTGCAATCCTTGATTGATGCATATGGGCAATTCATCATGAATTACTACATGCATAAACTTCAGAATTCCTTGGCTGAATTAATGAATATGCTGGTTACCGCTGAGCTTTCTATGAAAGGTTCTAAAGGCTCAGTTCTTGCTATGGAATGGACTTCTTCTAAAAGAAAGTATTATGGAAAGAAAAAAAAGTCTGTGAAAAAGCAAAAGATGGAAGGATCAAAGAAGAAGAAGGCAGAGCCGAATAAGAAGATCGATGTCAAAGAAAAGTATTTTCATTGCAACAGCAACGGCCATTGGAAGTGGAACTGCCCTACTTATCTGGCCACCTTGAAGAACAAGAAGGAAGGTCCTTCTGGAGGTATGCTCGTCATTGAGTCTAACCTTACGATTTCTTTTGCATTCAGTTGGGTGCTTGACTCTGGTTCTAGTGCTCATCTGTATACTTCCATGCAGGGTCTTGAGGATAGCAGGAGGTTGAGGGATGGAGACATGATCCTACGCATCGATAATGGAGCAAGAGTTGCTGCAGTAGCCGTGGAAACATACCCTCTTCGATTACCATCTGATTTAGACTTAGTTTTAAAAGACTGTTATTTTGTGCCTGGAGCTAGCAGGAATTTGATTTCTGTTTCATGCTTAGCACAAGAAGGTTATGTGATCACCTTCTTTAAGGACTGTTGGGGATAAATCCCGCTCCTGCCGAAGCCCGGCCCAACGCTCAGCCCAATGTAACCAGTAGCCGCTGGAGAGCTTCAGCGCCAGGCGCCAGGCCGAGCCCCTAACACGGCCGAACTGCTTAGAGGCCGAACTCCCCTGCACCAAGGTCCGGGCCGAACTGCCTAGAGGCCGAATCAGCGAGCCCCGGCCGAACTCCTTCGGACCGACCCCAGGCGAGCCCGTGCAGCCGAACTCCTTCGGACTTCCCACGGCCGAACTCCTTCGGACTTCCCACGGCGAACTCCTTCGGACCGACCCCAGGCGAGCCCGTGCAGCCGAACTCCTTCGACTGCCCACAGCCGAACTCCTTCGAACTTCCCACGGCCGAACTCCTTCGGACCGACCCCAGGCGAGCCCGTGCAGCCGAACTCCTTCGGACTGCCCACAGCCGAACTCCTTCGGACTTCCCACGGCCGAACTCCTTCGGACCGACCCCAGGCGAGCCCGTGCAGCCGAACTCCTTCGGACTCCCCACAGCCGAACTCCTTCGGACTTCCCACGGCCGAACTTCTTCGGACTGACCCCAGGCGAGCCCGTGCAGCCGAACATCCTTCGGACTGCCCATGACCGAACCCCTCAGCGAGCCCTGGCCGAACCAACTAGCAACCGAAGTCCTTCAACTGGCCAGCCGAGCCTCTTCTGGGCCTCTCAGCGGTCGAACTCCTCGGCAACCGTCCCGCGGCGAACTCTACAGATGGCCGACCCTTCAGCCAGACGAACTCCCCCAGCTTCCCCCTCGGTCGAACTCTGTTACAAGTCCGAACTCCATTGGACGAACTGTCGCCTGCAGCAAGACCGGACGGGCCTTCCTCTCCGTACCGGACTCCATGCGGCCCGACGACTTCGCCAGTATGGCTCCCACGATCTACCGGACGACGCCTTCCTCTCCGTACGCGACTCCGTGCGGGCCGACGACTCGCCAGTATGGCTCCCAACGATTCTACCGACGGACGCCTTCCTCTCCGTACGGACTCCGTACGGCCCACGGTTCGCCGGTATGGCTCCCACGATCTACCGGACGGCGCCTTCCTCTCCTACCCGACTCCTTGCGCCACGACCGCCGGTATGGCTCCCACGATCTACCGGACGACGCCTTCTTCCCGTACCAAACTCCATGCTGCCCGACGACTCTCTGCCAGACGGCACAGCCGTCAACCATCAACTAAGCTCCGCTATAAAAGGACCCCTCCGACATACTAAGCGAAGCTCTCTGAACTCTCGACTCTCTAAGCCCCGGAACCATTCGCGAGCACTCCAATTACTGTTGGACGGAAACTTAACTTGACCGTCGAGGGTCCTGCGAGCCACCACCCACCGGTTCTGGACGGGACTTCATTTGCAGGTCCCCGGCGGCGCCAGCGGCCTCGATTGCGGCGACCTCCGGCGGCGACGGATTTCTGCACGCAACAGATTGGCGCTAGAGGAAGGGCCTGAACCTTCGAGGTTCCCTTGTTCTTAAAGGAGTGCTCGGCGACGATTTTCCACCCCTGCTCCGGAATCTCTCTTCTTCCTCTCCAGAATTCCTTCTCTGGAAAGAGGAAATGCCCCCCAGAAGGGCTTTCGACGCGGCGCTCGACGGCTTCCGCGGCTCGATCTCCCTCCGAGTCCGTCTTGTCCCTGCTCCGGCCCGGTGACTCAGCCCCCGTCTATAGCCGCAGGGGATACGGAGCAGTTCAACCAGCTCATCCAGCACATTTCGCGGTCTCACGGAGGCGGTGCAGGCGGTGCTGCACCAACGAGTCCCAGTGCCAGCCCGACCGGCGCGGGACTCCCGAAAGTCGGATGAATCCAGTCCAAGAGCGACCGGCCTGGGCAGCCCGACCTCCGATACCCGCGATTGGAGAGGCGGAGGAGGGAGAGCCCTTCGTTCGAATCATGGATTTCGACCAGGGTGAAGCCTCGCCGCCCATCTCACCAGTAAAGCTTGGAGATCGGAGACCGTGAGGACCTGCTGGGGACCCAAGGCTCTTGGAAATGAACCGGCGAATTGAAGGAATTCGTCCCACCCTCGCAGTGTGGATGACGTTTGCGCAGACCCTCCTTTCCTCGCAGAAAAATTCATGAAGAGCCTGTTCCACCGACCTTCGAGCTCCTCAACTGGGAAGCTACGATGGAACTTTCTGATCCGGTGATCACCTTGGGGGCCTTCCCGGGCCATGATTGCTGCTTCACGGTGCTTAGATGCCGTGCTGTGCCGCAGCCTCCCGCTCTACGCTTAAAGGGGCCAGCGAGGAACTGGTACTTCGGCGTTGAAAAGCCAACAAACCCACGATTCTTCTTCTTTTCCGACCAAGATGAGCAGTCGGTTGCGGCGCCACCTTCATCAGCAGCCGACGACCGCAGCCGAGGGTTCAGATCCCTTGATACGTCAAGCAGAGCAAGGGGAATCCATCCGGACTTACGTCACTCGATTCAACGCCCGGATTGAAAGCCGGGGTACCTGTTACCAGTCTGTCGCGATGAAATGGCCGCAACTTAAGGGCGGCCTTCAGAAAAAAATAAACTGCT
Source organism: Cocos nucifera (assembly GCA_006176705.1). NCBI lineage: Eukaryota > Viridiplantae > Streptophyta > Magnoliopsida > Arecales > Arecaceae > Cocos > Cocos nucifera. The sequence continues at coordinate 1,388,296 of QRFJ01000136.1, forward strand.
GTTTCTCTCTGGAAAAAAGGTATCCCAGGAACTTTCGCCCCCGAAACCTGCCCCTGGCTCGAGCCGAGAGATATGCCGTGCGGAAGAAGCCTTCAAATTGAAAGATGAAGAGCTCGTCAGAAAGGACCGGCTGGCGGATGAGGAACGAGTGGGTGAAGCTCAGGTGCCACTCGCAGACCCCTACGAAAGCAGGTGCGGCCCGATCTCCTGCGAACTCGCTCTGATAAGAGGCGCGAAGGATCCTCCTCCGGAAGGTTTCCGCCTGCCTATGCCCCCCTCAACGCTCCCGAACCCATGATTCTTACCAAGTAAAAACCACCAGCTGCCAAGACCGGAAAGGATTACGACTCTCCAAACAAGCGCGATCCGAAAAATAAGTACTGCCTCTACCATCACGACCACGGCCACGACACGGAAGGGATGCATCAGCTCCGAAGACGAAATTGAGGAGTCGTCAGAACGGCTGGCGGGTAATTTCTCCGGTACCAGCCCCGAAGCAGAAAAGATCGGCTAAGGCGCTGCCGTAGCCAGAAACTGCCCAGGAAGCGTCGGCCACCTTACGGAGTCGCTTCGCAATTGCCCCTGGGAAAAATCTCGGTGCATCAGCGATTCGCGTCCAGCAGCAACAAAGCTTGCCCACCAAATTGAGGAGTTCAGCATGAGGAGACGTCCACCCCGAAAACTATCCGCCGAAGAAAAGCGGCAGGAACAAGCGTTATCGGATCTTGAAATACAAATTTGGGGTGATGCGCTACTAAGTAACTTCCTTTCAATAAAATTTCCTTTCTTTCGATAATATTATTCCTGGATGCGAAAACCATGTAGTTTGAACAGGGAAAAGCGGCCAACCTCCGTTAGGAACAGGAGGAGAACCTCGTTCCTAACACGAGCATAACCTCGGCCCGCAGGAGATAAGATCTGCCCCGAGGGAAGCTCGCTGCCAGGAGATAAGATCTCCCCCGAGCGCGCACTTCACTTCGGCTGCAGAGATAAGATCTCCCCCGCAGGGAAGCTCGGCCGTAGGAGATAAGATTCTCCCCGAGCGCGCACTTCAACCTCGGCTAGAGATAAGATCTCTCACCGAGCGACCGAAAACAACCTCGGATAGGAACAGGGGAGAACCTCGTCCTAACACGAGCATCAACCTCGGCTAGAGAGATAAGATCTCTCCGAGCGACCGTGGACAAACCTCGGCTTAGAGATAAGATCTTCCCGAGCGACTGAAACAACCTCGGTTAGGACAGGAGGAGAACTCGTCCTAACACGAGCGTCAACCGGCCTAGAGATAAGACTTCTCCCGAGCGACCGTGGACAACCTGCTAGAGCATAAGATCTCTCCCAGCGACTCGGAGCAAACCTTGTGGTTAGGAACAGGAGGATGAACCTCGTCCTAACACGAGTGCCACCCTCGGCTAGAGAAAGTCTCTCCCGAGCCGAAACCTCGGCTAGAGATAAGATCTCTCCCGAACAACGGTGAACAACCTCGGTTAGGAACAGAGGAGGAGAAACCTCGTCCTAACACGAGCATCAACCTCGGCCGCAGGAGATAAGATCTCCCCGAGGGAAGCTCGGCTGCAGGAGATAAGATCTCCCCCGAGCGCGCACTTCACTTCGGCTGCAGGAGATAAGATCTCCCCCGAGGGAAGCTCGGCCGTAGGGATAAGATCTCCGCCCGATGCGCGCAACTTCAACCTCTGCTAGAGATAAGACTCTCCGAGCGACCGAAAACAACTCTCGGTTAGGAACAGGAGGAGAAACCTCGTCCTAAACACGAGCATCAAACCTTCGGCTAGAGATATGATCTCTCGCCGAGCGACTGTTGACACCTCGGCTAGAGATAAGATTTCCCGAGCGACCGATTGACAACCTCGGCTAGAGATAAGATCTCTCCCGAGCGACCGAAACAACCATCGATTAGGAACAGGAGGAGAACCTCGTCCAACACGAGCACCAACCTCGTGCTAGAGATAAGATCTCTCCCGAGGCGACCGTGGACAACCTCGGCTAGAGATAAGCGATTCTCTTCCGAGCGAACCGAAACAACCTCGGTTAGGAACAGGAGAGAACTCCGTCTTATACACGAGCATCAACCTCGACTAGAGAAAGATCTCTCCCGAGCGACCGTGGCAACCTCGGCTAGAGATAAGATTCTTCTCCCGAGCCGACGGGAGCAACCTTGGTTAGGAACAGGAGGAGAACCTCGTCCTACACTGAGTGCAACCTCGGCTAGAGATAAGATTCTCTTTCCGAGCGACAACCTCGGCAGAGATAAGATTCTCCCGAACAACGCCTGTGAACAACCTCGGTTAGGAACAGGAGGAGAACCTCGTCCAACACGAGTGTCAACCTCGGCCAGAGATAATCTCGATTCTACTATTTGCCGAGGCAAATCGGTCAGAGATAAGATCTCTCCCTTGAACAGCAAGTTCGGCCAGAGATAAGATCTCTTCCCGAACAGCAACCTCGGCCAAGAGATAAGATCTCTCCCGACGGCAAGGTCGGCCAGAGATAAGATCTTCCCGAACGCAACCTCGGCCAGAGATAAGATCTCTCCCGAGGGCAAAGTTCGGCCAGGATAAGATCTCTCAACGAACACAACAAGGTCGGCCAGAGATAAGATCTCTCCCGAACCGCAACCTCGGCCAGAGATAAGATCTCTCCCGAGCGACCGGGAACAATCTCGGTTAGGAACAGGAGGAGAACCTCGTCCTAACGCAAGCACCAAACTCGGCCGCAGGAGATAAGATCTCCCCCGAGGGAAGCTCGGCTGCAGGAGATAAGATCTCTCCCCGAGCGCCACGACTTCGGCGCAGGAGATAAGATCTCCGAGCGCGCGCTTCACTTCGGCCTGCAGGAGATAAGATCCCCTCCGAAGGGAAGCTCGGCCGTAGGAGATAAGATCTCCCCCGAGCGCGCACTTTCAACCTCGGCTGCAAGATAGGAGGTCTCCCTCGAGTCGACTTCAACTGACGAAGATAAATGTCGCCCCCGAGGAGCTCAAATCCGACCTCGACCGAAGGAGGCGAGTCTTACTTCGGCTTCAACATCAGCTTCATCGACTTTAGCCGGAAACGAGTTCCATTTCAACTCCAAACATCGACTGAAGATGAGGTCTCCCCCAAGCCTCAGCCTCAACTTCAGCGTCAATCTTGGCTGGAGATGAGACCTCCCCGAGCTTCAGATGCAACAAATGCGGAGCCTGGAAGAAGACTTCGGCAGTCGCCTGTTTTGGTACTCCCTTCCTTCAATTTTTGAACTCGGGAGTGGGGGGCTACTGTTGGGGATAAATCCCGCTCCTGCCGAAGCCCGGCCCAACGCTCAGCCCAATGTAACCAGTAGCCGCTGAAGAGCTTCAGCGCCAGGCGCCAGGCCGAGCCCCTAACCACGGCCGAACTGCTTAGAGGCCGAACTCCCCTGCACCAAGGTCCGGGCCGAACTGCCTAGAGGCCGAACTCCCGACCCCGGCCGAACTCCTTCGGACCGACCCCAGGCGAGCCCTGTGCCGAACTCCTTCGGCACGGCCGAACTCCTTCGGACCCCACGGCCGAACTCCTTCGGACCGACCCCCGAGCCCCTCAGCGAGCCCACTGCCCACGGCCGAACTCCTTCGGACTTCCCACGGCCGAACTCCTTCGGACCGACCCCAGGCGAGCCCATGCAGCCGAACTCCTTCGGACCCCACAGCCGAACTCCTTCGGACTTCCCACGGCCGAACTCCTTCGGACCGACCCCAGGCGAGCCCATGCAGCCGAACTCCTTCGGACCCCACGGCCGAACTCCTTCGGACCGACTTCAGGCGAGCCCAAGTGGCCGAACCCCTTCGGACCGACCCTAGGCGACCGAACTCCTCAGCGAGCCCTGGCCGAACCAACTAGCAACCGAAGTCCTTCAACTGGCCAGCCGAGCTTCTTCGGGCCTCTCAGCGGTCGAACTCCTCGGCAACCGTCCCGCGGCCGAACTCTACAGATGGCCGACCCTTCAGCCAGACGAACTCCCCCAGCTTCCCCCTTCGGCCGAACTCTGTTACAAGTCCGAACTCCATTGGACGAACTGTCGCCTGCAGCAAGACCGGACGGCGCCTTCCTCTCCGTACCGGACTCCATGCGGCCCGACGACTCGCGCCAGTATGGCTCCCACGATCTACCGGACGACGCCTTCCTCTCCGTACCGGACTCCATGCGGCCCACGGCTCGCCGGTATGGCTCCCACGATCTACCGGACGACGCCTTCCTCTCCGTACCGGACTCCATGCGGCCCACGACTCGCCGGTATGGCTCCCACGATCTACCGGACGACGCCTTCCTCTCCGTACCAAACTCCATGCTGCCCGACGACTCTCTGCCAGACGGCACAGCCGTCACCATCAACTAAGCTCCGCTATAAAAGGACCCCTCCCGACATACTAAGGCTAAGCTCTCTGAACTCTCGACTCTCTAAGCTCCGGAACTCATTCCGAGCACTCCATTACTGTTGGCCGGAAACTAACTTGACCGTCGGAGGGTCCTGCCGGAGCCACCACCCCACCGGTTCCGGACGGGACTTCGTTTTGCAGGTCCCCGGCGGCGCCCAGCGGCCTCGATTGCGGCGACCTCCGGCGGCGACGGATTTCTGCACCAACAAGGACCATTGTAACATTCTTTATGAAAGAAATAAAATTGCAAATGGTTTCCTTATTAATGATCTTTATTAGCTACATATTGATGTACCTGTTCTAACTATCGAGCAAAACGTGAATGCCAAACGACCTAGGGATAGTCCAAACGACAAATATCTATGGCACTTGAGATTAAGTCATATAGCAGAAGATAGGATCAACAAATTGGAAAAAAATGGGCTATTGAGTCCGTTGACTTCCGAGTCATATCCAACTTATGAAGCTTGTCTTCAAGGCAAAATGACTAAACTCCCTTTTGTTGGACATGGGGAGAGGGCCACAGATCTCCTTGCCCTAGTACATACTGATGTGTGCGGTCCATTTGATGTGTCGACTAGAGGCAATTTTGTCTACTTCATTACCTTTATCAATGATCTATCTAGGTGTGGGTATGTGTATCTTATGAGACACAAGTCTGAAGCTTTTGAAAAGTTCAAAGAATTTAGACATGAGTAGAAAAACAAACTGAAAAATCCATTAAGGTTCTTCGATCAGATCGAGGAGGTGAATACCTTAGCCGAAAATTCCTAAACTATCTAAAGAAAAATGGCATAGTCTCTCAATGGACTCCACCAGGAACACCTCAACTCAACGGAGTTTCAGAATAGAGAAATCGGACTCTATTGGATATGGTTCGATCCATGATGAGCCTCATAGACCTCCCTGATTTTCTTTAGGGATACTCATTGTTAACTTCGATTTATCTACTGAATAGGGTTTCCTCTAAAACTGTTCCTACCATACCGTATGAGATATGGCACGGTAAGAAACCAAGTCTGAGTCATCTCAGAATTTGGGGTTGTCCAGCTTATTTCAAAAGACAACAAGCGGACAAGTTAGAGTTTAGGTCCTTTAGAACTCGATTCATATGATATCCTAAAGAGTCATTAGGATACTATTTCTACATTCCAGAAGACCACAATGTGATTGTGAGTCGACATGCCATTTTTCTTGAAAAATAGTTTATTCAAGACAGCGGCATTAGAAAACAGATCAAGTTTGATGAGAAAGTCTCACAAGTAGAACGGGCTAAGGACCAATTGGAACCAAATCAGGTTGAGCCAATAAGAACACTACCTCCTCCATCTCGTAGATCGGAAAGAGTTTTTCATCCCCCTGAGAGATACTTAGGTATTATTTCAGAGAAAGTAGAAAAAATGTTCCTCGTAGGTAATGGTGCTCATGGTGATGATCCCAAAACCTACAACGAGGTGATATCAGATATCGACTTCGAGAAATGGCTAGAGGCAATGCAGTCAGAAATTGACTCGATGCACTCAAACCAAGTCTGGACTTTGGTAAATCCACCAGAAGGTATAGTACCTATTGGGTGTAAATGGATCTTCAAGAGAAAGATTAGTGCAGATGGAAATGTGGAGACATTCAAGGCTAGACTAGCGGCAAAAGGTTATAGTCAACGCGAAGGCATTGACTATCAGGATACCTTTTTTCCAGTGGCTATACTAAAATCCGTTCGCATATTGCTTGCCGTTGTAGCCTATTTCGCATTCAGCGCGAAGGTTATAATCACATAGGTAGCTGCACCAAGAGGTTCGCATTCAACTCTGATGGGTTGCCACCATATACTGCTAGGTGTCACTGGTGGATTTTGGGAGCAATTAGAATGATTTAGATGATCGATCATTCTAGCTGTTCGAATCAGAAGAGTTCTGATCCATCGAAAGGAGTTTCGATGATGTCGATGATAGAGATCATGACATATCCCATTACCATACAGAACTGAACCTAACTGAGTCACATAAATAAGGATTTAAATATGGTGATCATCAATTGAACTGATCCAGTTCAATTGATCTGAATGAGATTCAATTAGGTTTAAGGAAATCATGCTAGCACTCGATTGAACCCAACGTTCTTCTTTTACTATCTTAAATAAGTTGTCCTGTCTGAGCCAAAGGAGTTTGTGCTCAATTAGAGGCCTTCATATGGTCTGATTGAAGGTTGTCCAAGTCAGAAAAGGTTGTCTTATTTTGTAAGACATCGCCTGCCATTTTTTATCACCTGCCATTTCTTGTTCTTTGACTTTGGTCAAAAGTCTACCTTTGACTGGTCAAACGTTGACCATTGATACTTTGACTTTTGACCACAAGTCACGCACCTATTGGAGAGCTGGTGGGGCCTGTCTTCCTACCAGAACCTGGCAAGGAGGAGGGTGCACGCCACCCTAGGCGTGTACCCAAGCTGGAGGCGCCTAGGAGTCCTTGTTGGACAAGGACTCCATCTTCTTTTTGAATTCCAATTAGAGTTCTTCTAAGAACCAACTTTGATTGATCTTAGACGCCCTCTAAGGAAGAATCTAGGAGACTCTATTTCCACCAATCAGATTTAGATCTGATTTTACAAAGGGTTGTGATTGGTTGGGAAGAAGAGGAGTTGGATCATAGTTAGTCTATAAATAAGACCCTGTACCCAACTCAAAGAGGCTAAAAAAAAAGAGTTTTCATACTCCCAAAGGCCTTTTCTCCTCTCCTCCTCCACGCCAAAGCTTCTTCTCCCTCTCCTCTCCACGTCCAAAATAGTTTTGGAGCTTGGTTGGTGTGATCCAGATCAAAGAAAGATGATCAAAAGCAAGAAGGCTGCACTACTGCAAAGGACGACTGCTGATCTTTAAAAGAAGTTTTGAAGATCCTCCAGATCAGATCCAGATCTAATTTTTAGAGATGTGATAGAGAAGAAGAGGATCTTCAGATCCAGTCCAAGTGGATACCGATAGAGGCCAGGCGCTTGCGTGGCTAGATCCAAAACCTTTCGCTACATACAAGATCATCAACGGGTAATTGGATTACCCAAATCAGGTAAATTAAATTAAATTAAATTTATTTTTATTTTATTTTATTTATTAAAATAATAAGAATTAAATTTAAAATATCTCAGATCTAATATAGATTAAAAAATAAAAAATAAAATATATCTCTTGATCTGATCAGATCTGAACGAACCTGGATCGAAAAACTAGGATTTCCCTTCAACTGGTATTAGAGTCATGATTCTAAAAATATTTAGATCTAAATTTAAATTTATTTTAATCAAAAAATAATTAATTTTAGATGTCACATGAGATATAATCAGATCTGAAATTAGAAAAAATTAAAATTAAATAATTTGGATCTAAGATTAGAAGATATGCATGACTAGTTCTAGAATAGAATAGTTCTATAGAATAGTCTTGCATGTTTTTGATTTAATCTGATTAAATCATATTTTAGATTCTTTTATTTACTATTTTTTGATATTATAAGTGTTACAATAATATCTAAAAAATAGTAAATAAAAATTATTTAATTTTAAATATCATATGAGATATGATTGATGCATGTCTAGACTAGTTGTAGAATAGTTCTACATAATTGTCTAGATTAGAATTTATTTTGATTAGATCAATTTAAATATAATTTTTTATATTATTATGAGATAATTTAGATATGAAAATATGCATGATTCGATACATGAGATGTATGCAAAATATGCCATAATTAGATCTGATTTATATATGAGATATATGATATAGATCTAAAACTGTTTTGTAGTATTGAATGTTCTTGATTAAGGCGTTCCTCTTGGCCGTCCGGTCATAAGAACGAAGAAGGGTTTAAAGACCCTCTCTTTCCATTCGATGGAGTATTCTTATGATGTGTAGGGATGCTGCATGTTCGTCCTTGATCAAAAATCCAAAACTTACTTTCTGCAAAACCCTAGATCCTGAAACCCTAGGATTTATTGTGCATATTTTGTTTATGAACCCTACTTAATTAAGAATTAAGTTTATGAAATATTAATTAGGTCTAAAATTAAGAATTTCAGATCTAAAATATATTCATAATACTGGGTTCGGGCTTGGGTAGCTCAATTAGGTCTAAGCGGTTGATCAAATCGAATCAAGAGTTGGTTAGAGGGGATCAACAATGCTTAAATTGACTGGCCTAATAGGATTAAGTCTGGGTCAAGATCGAGTCACGATCAAGCAAGACCTAATTAGGCTCAGAGGTTAGAGTCTGGATTGTAAGCTAACCTAATTGGTTCTGACTCAATAATTTGGTGTCTAAGGTAAGTTTGGCACATACGATCGATTGATTTTTAATTGGAAGCTACTCGATCTGAATGCATTTTTGTACGAGTTAATGGCATATTCCTTCCACCGATCTTACTTACTTGGTCATATCTGTTGACACAATTCTGATATGAGGTGGTCAATAATCCGAGCTAACTCATGCCACTAGGTTAGTCATAATTGTTATGACTAAGCCAAGTCTAGTTTAATGAGACCTGAATCAATTCTCCCTAAGAAAAGATTAAGTCTGAGGTCTTCCACCATTGTAGACGTGCGGGCCCTTCTCGGGGTTGATTGTTCTCAGTTGGATACAGTGGCTCAGTTGCACCGAAAAGATGCAACCATGTCTATTAGGCATTGGATGCTATGGGCTAGAGGATGAGTTGGGCTTAATATTCCAAATACGGTGAGAGACTCAATTAGGAACCCAGTCTATGCAAATGGTGGGTCTGACTTAACTAAGGAGTGGATCAATATTTTGGATATGCTCAATTAGAGGCCTTCATATGGTCTGACTGGAGGTTGTCCAAGTTAGAAAAGGTTGTCTTATTTTGTAAGACATTACCTACCATTTTTGGTCACCTGCCATTTCTTGTTCTTTGACTTTGGTCAAAAGTCTACCTTTGACTGGTCAAACGTTGACCATTGACACTTTGAGTTTTGACCACATGTCACGCACCTATTGGAGAGCTGGTGGGGCATGTCCTCCTGCCAGAACCTAGCAAGAAAGAGGGCGCACGCCACCCTAGGCATGTACCCAAACTGGAGGCGCCTAGGAGTCCTTGTTGGATAAGGACTCCATCTTCTTTTTGGATTCCAATTAGAGTTCTTCTAAGAACCAACTTTGACTGGTCTTAGGCGCTCTCTAAGGAGGAATCCAGGGGACTCTATTCCCACCAATCAGATTTAGATCTGATTTCACAAAGGATTATGATTGGTTGGGAAGAAGGAGAGTTGGATCACAGTTAGTCTATAAATAAGACCCTGTACCCAACTCAAAGAGGCTAAAAAAAAAAAAGAGTTTCCATACGCCCAAAGGCCTTTTCTCCTCTCCTCCTCCACGCCAAAGCTTCTTGTCCCTCTCCTCTCCATGTCCAAAATAGTTTTGGAGCTTGGTTGGTGCGATCTAGATCAAAGAAAGGCGATCAAAAGTAAGAAGGCTGCACTGCTGCAAAGGACGACTGCTAATCTTCAAAAGGAGTTTTGAAGATCCTCCAGATCAGATCCAAATCTGATTTTTAGAGACGTGATAGAAAAGAAGAGGATCTCTAGATCCAATCTAAGTGGATACCGGTAGAGGTCAGACGCTTGCGTGGCTAGATCCAGAACCTTCCGTTGCATACAGGATCATCAATGGATAATTAGATTATCCAAATCAGGTAAATTAAATTTGATTTAATTTATTCTTATTTTATTTTATTTATTAAAATAATAAGAATCAGATCTGAAACATCCCAGATCTGATACAGATCAAAGAGAAAAAATTTTGAAATATATCTCTTGATCTGATCAGATCTGAACGAACCTGGACCAGAAAATTAGGATTTTCCTTCACCTCTGGGGACCTGCAAAATAAAGTCCCATCCGAAGCTGGTGGGGGATGACTCCGGCAGGATCCTCCGACGATCAAGTTAGCTCTGGCCAAAAGGAATGGAGTGCTCGAAAATAAGTTCCGCAGAGCTTAGAGAAGGAGAGGAGAGCTTAGAGCTTAGAGTTAGCGTATCTGGAGGGTCCTTTTTATAAGCGGAGATTAATAGAAACAGCTGCAGCTGTCGGGTAGCGGATCGCTCGAGATCCGACGAAGTCTGTCCCGAGGGAAGGCGCCGTCTGCAGCACCACCTGCAATAGGTTGATGGTGACAGCATCGCCGCCTGGTAGCAGATCGCTATCGTCTGTAGCGGACTGATGGTGATAGTTGCAGCCATCTGATACTGAGCCACTCGAGATGGAATGGAGGGTTGAAGAGCTTTGACGTGTACCCATTTCGGAGGAGTTCGGATTTCCGAAGGGAATATAGCTGGAGAGGGTCGTCCGAGAGGAACAATAGCTGAAGGAGCCCGGTTCTTGGAGAAGTCCGATCGAGGGGATGTCTGGGAAAAGTCCGACCAGAGTTTGGCTGCTGAGGAGTTTGGCCGCTGAGGAGTTCGACTGAGGGACGACCGCTGAGGAGTTCGACCGAGGGACGACCGCTGAGGAGTTCGGCGAAGAGACGACCACCGAGGGGTTCGACCGATTGACAGTCGCTGAGGAGTTCGGCCGAGAGACGATCGCTGAGGAGTTCAACTCCTATGGGAGTTCGACTGGAGCTCGGCTGCTGAAGAGCTCGGCCGAGGTGCAACCGTTGAGGAGTTCGGCCAAAGGAGAAGCTCGGAAGGAGTTCGACTTCTGTGGGAGTCCGATTGGAGCTCGACCGCTGAAGAGCTCGACCGAGGCACAACCGCTGAGGAGTTTGGCCGAAGGGGTAGTTTAGAAGGAGTTCGGCTCAGACCCGACCACGGAGAGACCGAAGGAGCTCGACCGCCGAGGCTCTTCTATGGCTACCGGTTGCATTAGGTTGAACATCGAATTGGGCTTCGGCAGGAATGAGATTTATCCCTAATAATGATTTTATTTATACCTTTTTGCTTCGAACTTGGTAAAATAATTTTTATACAATAAAGCCTCTCTCTCTCTCTCTCTATATATATATATATATATATATATATATATATATATATATATATAGAGAGAGAGAGAGAGAGAGAGAGAGAGAGAGAGAGAGAGAGAGAGAGAGAGGCGCACATATATATATATATATATATATAGAGAGAGAGAGAGAGAGGCGCACACAGAACCAAAGGAATCATCCTGTGATTCGATTCCAAGGACAGATTTAACGAGATGACAAGACAAAACTATGTTCCAGTAATTGGCTTCACCCAACATGCAGCTGTCATTTATTTTTGCCAAAAAGCTTCGGAAGTTTTCCATTTGCAAGTGTCTGCTGAATGATTTGAAATTCTGTACAAAGCTGAAAGGTCATACTACAAACAAACTAACGAGTGCAATCGGAATGGAAAAATGGAGGATCGGTAGCGGGTACAGACCACGCGAGCAAACAATTTGCTGGCCGTTCATAAAAACTTGTGGTACATGTAGCTGCCTACTAACTCTAGAAGAACATATTGGCTTTCTTGCCCATAATGTGAATAAAAATATAAACTTTTTTTACCAGAATATAGACTGTTAAAATTCACGAATATTCCATAAGCTTTTACAACATCATGAACTTTAAAAACACAAGGCTATGCTCATTTTCTTTGAGTTTGGAAAATGGGCAAGGTGATCAATGACTCATATGCACATAAGCTCAAAAGATTTCCCTTAGAAATTAGTGATTGATATGGACATGCTATGTCATTTAGGAAAACAGATACGATAATGTTTAGGGCTTTTGAGAGAGCATGAATCTGGAGGCAGCCAGAACCACCGATTTCAGTGGAGACAATTGCTCTCACTCTCTCTCTCTCTCTCTCTCTCTCTCTCTCTCTCTCTATATATATATATATATATATATATAATAGAATCACTTTAATCCACATGATTCAACATGTCTATGTACTAATCCTCAATTCTCAACGAAGTCCTTGTAATGCTGGCCAAGGGATCATATTTTAGCTTGTAATGGGGGAAGTAGATTCTAGCGCAAACTAATCCTTCAACTCTTTACGAATATGAAGAGTTTTACAAGATAATATCAAGGACTTCAGCAATAACCTCGTTATTCACATATTGTAGATGATATGAAGGGGAAAAAAAAAAAAAACAGATAGATTACCTCCAAGGTCAGGTTTCACAACAAATGGCAACTCACATAGTTCATGAAAAGCAGATGGTTTACATTGTAGGTCAAGTTCCATGATAAATGACGTCTCACCTAGTTCATTAAACACAGATTCGGCACATTGCGAATACCTAAAAAGAAAAAAAAAAAAAATGATGTTAATAAGCAAAGAGAACCTTTATATAACTAATGGGAAATATATTAAACGATGTTAACAAGCGAAGAGGACCTGCTATATAACTTATAGGATGTATATGATGGGTAGATATTGTTAATCAAGCAATGGATGGTAAGCGGAGTTGGCATTGCAATATAGAATAGAATTTACAAATCAAAATCAACAAAACTCTATTATGTTATTTTGACGTCCATAAACAGAAATCAAAATGAACCCCATCTCAAGGTGCATCTCCAACTTGCATTGATAATAAAAGATTACCAACATAGGTCCCATTGTTTTTCCATTTTCAAAAGCATAAAATGCTGGGATATGGGGGTCCCTTTCCAACCTTTTCTAAAATCCAACGATCATCAACAAAATCAGAATTCTAAAGGGTTAGATCTCATAACCCAAAATCAACAACAGAGAAACTAACATAAGCTCATGGATAAGAGATCAATTTTTTTTTTTAAAAAAAATAATAATATATATATATATATGGTAACGTGGACATCAGTATTGCCAATATAAATTCTACCACAGTACAATCATATTTATAACTTACTCTAGTAGTTACACCAAATGATAAAATTAAAAGAAAAAAAGCCAGATTGGAAGAGGCCACATCAAAAACCTATTAAGAAGTTTAATTATATAGCAGAAAAAAAATGTATATATCTGGACCGAATTTTTTCTTTGTCATAAACAATATCATGCAGTCCCAAGTCCCAATCAGGCAAATCATTTTCTTAAGCACCCATAAATCAACTTTAAGCACCTTGTTTGCATATATATTACAAATATAGATCACATGCTCAAACCAACAATACACTTGGACACGTTGCACCAAGTTTTCAGTGCACAGGCACGGATGATTCATCCGGTGTGTGGCTGTGCACAGGAGACATGCCAAATAAGTGAAAATATCATAAAGCATGTTTAGCTCTCATTATTAACTTCATTACTTTCCTTTAAGCGGTATCAAAGAAGAAACTAATCAACGAGAGAACGAAGAAGGGGGCAAAATAATTTAGTGGAATGGAGGGAAAGTAGACGCCGCCTTCACTGTAACCCACGATAAGATTTATGCCCGTTCGGGTGCTCCATCCTATCCTGTACGTGCTTTGCGCGTGCAAAACACGGCAAACGACTACCACCGCCGGTTGTCATAAGGGAATGTTTGACCAAGCCATAAATATTAGTTTATTTTAAAATTAATTTTTTAAATAAAATTTTAAAAAAAATATTATGAGAGAAAAATAGTAAATAATTTCATCAGTATTTAAGAAGCATCTTTTAAAAAAAAAATATTTTTAACTATCAAATTACGAAAAAAATGCATGCTCTATAATTAATATTATTTAAATAAATAAATAATTTTAAATATTTATTATGATTAATTTTAATTTAATTTTTTTATTTTTTATTTAATTAAAATAAAAAAATAAAAAAATATATTAAAATTTCAATCAATATAAATACAATTGAACCAAAGGTAATACATATTGAATATTTTAAATAAATTTTATATGATAATATATATGTATTAAAATATATCATTCACTAAATAATGAAAGAATTATATGAAAATAAATAGAGATAGTTATGATAAATAATAATTTTGAATAAGAATAATTTTATTTTTAAAAAAATAATTTTTTGTTTCTACTTCAAAGAAGAAGCTATAATTTTCTGCTTTCTCTCTGCAATGGAGAAACTGCTCTTCTACCATTCAAAATTAAATTATTTTTTAAAATAAATTTAATTAAATATTTTATTTTTTAAAATAAATATTTTTTAAAAATATATATATTTTTTTCTTCAAAAATTTGGCCAAACAAATCCTCAACCGCACACCATTACATCAAATACTGCCCACATCATCGACAGGCCTTATCCATTTGGCAGCAGAGACAGGATAACATATTTCGAGCTTCGTTGCCAGATCGATCAAGGCTAGAGCGAAGCAACCGTATCGATCGATGTCATGGCAAGTAAAAAGGAAAAAAAAGAAATCCATCTTTCCAAAAGTGATGAAAATTATAGTTTTTTTTTAAAAGACAGAAAAGGAATAACCAAACGTGTTTTATACGCTAGATTCTATATTTTTGTAGACTAAAACTCATATTGGATATTTTTTAAATGAATATGCCGTTTTTTCAGCACCTTCATGAGGATTATGATGAGCCTGATTAATTATTTTTTATAATTCTTGATGTTACTTGACCCAAATTAAACTAACATAATTTGATGTTGACACCAACCTCGTAGAATATAGCATCTTGTTGGAACCGTAGAGTGTTTGATTTGTGGAAGTTGGGCCTCGGGATGGGAACAAAAAATAGATAATTTTCATCCCAACAAAAGTGTATAATTTGGAGAAATTTTATTCTAATTTCTTAAAATTCAGTTCCAATTCTTTCCTCACAATTCAAATATTCATTCGGATTGCAATTATAATTCGGATTGCAATTATAATTCTAATTCTGATCATAAATCAAATGCTTCAAGAATGATCATTCTAATTCTCATTCCAATCAATCCAATTCTAATTTTAATTTCGATTGCAAATCAAATACCTCCTAAATAAAAATAATCCAATAATAAAGATATACAAGAAAGGAGATTGGTGACCAATGCTAAGAATGGCAATTTATGATCTGATGAATGATCCGCTTTAAACAAGTTGACATCAATACATTAGATCATCGGTCAATCTATCAAGACCTTTTTATTAAATTGGTTAAGTTCAAATTTAGATTGTTAACCCATTTAATATGTTTAACATATTTAAAATCTGCTAAATATGTTTCCAGCTTATTTAATCCAGTCCACTCAACTTGTTTAATCCATTTAATCCAACTCAACTTATTTAATAAATAAATTATATAAATCATATCAAATTATCTATTTAATAAATAAATCAAATTTATAATATATTTAATAAATAAATTAAATTTAAATTAATAATTTTTTGATCCAACCTATATCTACTTCGATACGATGCCACTGCCACCCCTAACTAGTGCTTGGGAAAGCTTGCATGAAGGCGGCTTGTCCAGAAGGGTGATTAATCCGCTGAATATCTCAAAAATTGGGCCGTAGATAAGCATCTCTAAATCACCCTGCCAACAAGACCAACTGCTATCTATACGAATACGAACAAAACAAACAATACAAAAGGTGTCAGTCCATGGCGAACTAAAGCTGGCGCAGCTGGGCTGCTATTGGGCAGTGATGGGTACGTGTCTGGGGGTGGCATGACGCACTCACGCCCATTGAATACTATTTTCCTTGGCAAAGCCCAGCCTCCCTTGAAAGTGAAATCACCAGGGTCCTTGTGCAACAGCATCTCAGTCTGCACGTTGCCACTTTCTCCATATTGCAGCAGCATGTCATTGTAGTTCTTGATACCCCAGAACATCCCCGTGTCATCTGGAGCAAGACATCACAATATCAGATAACTTCCCAAGGAATGTGACTTGTTTCCATAAATACATATGGTAAAAGATCCGACTCAATGGAGAATTAAGAAAATAATCCTAATTTTTTGGTGGTTTTTACTCAATCCAATGAATTAGATGGATCATCAAGGAATGGATAGGCTAGTAATCTCCAAATTGCAATACTTAAGCAAAATGTGGCTTCATATGGGCTGTAGATTCTATTCAAGCGTCCTCGGTCCATTTGAATCATATGATAACGAAAATCCGAGGAGGTTAACATTCTGAGAGCAACTTTCCATGTATTTGGAAATCACAGAGATCTGTGATTTTTTAAATGGTTGCAAGGAAGGAATGATGCATGAATTTAGAAGAGATGTTTGATAATCCTTTGAAGAATCCCAAAAATAAATTATAGAATAAAAAAGGAAAAAGATGAAATTTTAGGATAGGAAGTGAAATATGACTATTACTCATGCAATGAGCAAAGAACACTCACTGATATCACCATACTGAATAAGAGGATTGTAGTTGAAGCTGAACACTTGTGTTATGCTCCGAAGGTTTGGATGCTGTATCACCAAATTCCAATCGGTGTAGTTCTTCAGTATGTTGAAGTTGGTGACCGTCACCTTAACCCTCCAATACTCCTTGTAACTAACTTTCAAGTGCCAGTGCACTCGAATTGGGCACATATGCCGTGTGCACAACACAAAAGGCGATGTTCCCTCATCATCACCATTCGGTAGCTGTAACAGATCAGGTTGCTGACCATTTCTACAACAAGATGAGCAAAAGTGATAATGGCTTTCCAATAAATTTTGATATTATAACTGAAAGAAAATAGTTCGGAAGAAGCTTGCCTGAAACATTCCGAAGTTGCTGGTGAATTTTGGCAGCCACAGCTACAAAGAGGACATGAGACTATGGTACTGTTATAGAAGGTGGACAGAGAAACACAACAACTGGGTGTAACTGACTCCCTGAACTGGGAATAAGAGCAGGTCACTTCCCAAGTCACTGCAAAATTTTACCCCCGAGGAGAATTTCATAGAACTGTAAATGTATAGCATTTATAAGAGAACTTAAGAAAGCAGAAATGTTCTAAACCAGAGTTCACCAAATAAAATAGTTTTGAAGTGTTTCTAGTCCTTACTATGATATTTTTGCACAAAAGTGAATGAGGCTAATTTTTCTAGTAGCAAAAGTGCAAGCAAGTAAAAAGAATGGAACAAACTGATCCTTATTTCACAATAATCAACTTATCTTATTGCAAGAACACCTGAATTCTTTAACCTTCATCAAAATCATCAGTAAGATATAACCATAATCAATTAGAAGATTTGTGTATGGAATTTGCAGAAGAAAGAAGAGAAAAAGCTAACATCTACAAGCAAACATCTCTATCACCTACTTAGATATTGGATGCTCCGTCGGCTATCTACTTGGACCTTGCTAGGTGCAACAACAGTGGCATCACTGCATGTATATCCGGGAAGGCCAAGACTGAAATTTGATGGGATCGCCTTTGTAACTTTGTCGAGATCCAAGACACCCCCCACGCTCATTTGGAAAGAGGACATAAATTTAGTTGGATCCTGAGTAGTGGATGATAGGACACCTCCCCTGCAGCAATTCTTATATTGCATGTTGTATGGAGCTCCAAGAGCCAAGTCAACGACGGCTGGAGTTTTGTCACAGCAGTGTGGAAGAGATCCTCTGAATCTGGAGCAGTTCCCTTGCTCGGTGGCCTCTGCACCCCTCAGGTCCCAAATCACTTCATCTTTGGGCCACGTCCAGCTCAACCTCCAACCAGGACTCTCAACATGCCGATAAAGCTGGTAATTGTATATACTCACAATGACCTGTAACATTGCAAGGAATGTGAATCTTGCATTGAAGGAGCACACTCGATGACTGAGAAGGTAATTGGTATTTACAGAACTCAAACATCTTCAATGAATAAATGACAAAGCTCATGAGGCAATTAAGAATGACAACCAATTGGCACTATATTTATGAGACTATCAGAGATGTGTTCAACAACAGAATACTTAAGTGTTGTTGCCAAATAATTGAAAGAAGAATTTTTTGATTAAAGAACAGGAAAAAATGTAGCAGCATTCTTTATTTTGTTTGAGCGCTCCTCTAAATAATGTTGGTCTTTAGTAAACTTTTGCATATTATTATCAACGGGTTTATGTTTCAGAAAAACATATAAAATTGCATTCTAAAAAAATCTAATGACTGACACTCCGATATGGTTGAGTTTGAACTTTATAAAAATTACATTAGGATTACCTGAAGTTAAAATAAAGTTGCTTTGACATTGAATTTTTAGCAACGGTGGACATAATAAATATTATCATTGTTATCGGAACAGCTGATCACAATGGTAAAGCATCTAACCTACCACTACTATAATCTAACTCTAAGAATCATTTTGTGGATGTGATTTAGAACATTTCAAAGATGAATGAGTATTCTCCAAACACAACAAAATAGCATCAAGCATATTAATTAAATAGTGTAGTTCAGGTACGGCTTTTGATATGTGCAAGAAGGAAATGGAACAAAACTATGCCAAATGTACATACTGGAGTAATAAGTTTGATAGTACCAATCTCTGACTCTATATTACATCCAGTCACAGGTTTTTTCCCCAAATATTGGTTTTAACTTTTCAACCTATATTAAGGAACGTATGCTTTAAACTTTTCCACACTATTAGTTTTGGTTTATTAGATATTTTGGTTTTTCAAGTTTTGTAATGCATTAAAATGTTCTCACAATGGGCACAGCAATTAATCATGAAGGAATCCTGTTGAGCAAAGACTTTAAAGAATAGAACTTGTTTCCTCTACCTAGTCTGCTATGTTCTTCTCTCATCAGTTGTCATAGCTTTCCTGGGTACATCTCCCTCACTAGATGAAAATGTAATTTAGGCTCTTCAACTATGTATTAAAATTTAAAGCAATTGATTCCCCAAAATAAGCAATAACTTACATGAATAATCAGCCATCAGCATTTAGAGGAAATACTAGACCGAAGGAGGTGCCAATGAGGAAGCAAAATCATAATTAGACCAAATCAAACCACTTCTTTTTTTTTTTTTTTGAAAACAATGAATTTCCAGAATCTCTCGAGGCCATAAAGAGATATTTGAAAGAAAGAAAGAAATATTGTTAAATTATTGTAAAATTTGCTTGGACATCCAATAAACCTCCATGGGTGATTGTCCATGAAGAACTATGTTTATATACTATATTTAAGCTTGGATCAGTGATGAAGATTGACACACATCAGTCACAATGAAAGAGCTCTCATCAAAGCAATAATGTTATGTGAAGCTTAAGAGATGGGATACAATTGCTAGCATTCCATTGAACAATTTATGATAATATTTAACTTAACACAACACGTTTGAAAAATATCAAAGTATTATATGTCCTTTGGCACAAAGCTACTTAAGCTTGCTTATTGCCAGAGCACTGAATGCATTAACAATATCATGGTAACCTCTCATACGGCTGAAGAGTTGCAAGACAGAGCATGATGGAGAGAGAAGGGTCATCTGATATCCATACAAGCCATATCAAATAGGAGTCCCAATGCAATTCTAGTAACATATCAACTTCCAATTGTATATAATCCATATTCACCTTGTGTGGTTTTCAAGATTTTCGTTGTTCAGTTAGAGAGAGGGAGAGAAAGACCGAGAGAGATGGTTAATTAAAAGAAAAAAGGGTGGTAGAAGGATGATCACATACATTATACGTTGCATCCTCGATTGAGTTGATGTCCCACTTGATCGTGATGTTGCCATTGGGGTCCATCGGATCATACGCATCTATGAACAACATAAGCTGAACACATTACAATATATGCAAATCCTAAAGAGACGGAGCAAGAAGAAAGATGTGTTTTTTTTTTTTTTTTTTGAGTACTTATCTGACAAATTATATAAAAAAAAGGGAAAGATGTGTAAGAAATAAATTTATTTCCTTACCTTTTAGTGCTTATCTAACAAAGTAAATAAATAAATTAACATTCAAGTTTAATAAATAAAGGAAACGATCTAAGTTTGCATATCACGTCCTTCAAGTAGTTCAAGCCTATTTTGATGCCCTGCAACTTGAAATACCCCGAGGACGGTGTAACATACGTGCCTCCATGACACATTACTTCAAAATCCATTCTTTAGTTTATTCTATTTTATCTATTTAAAATAATATTATAAAATTCTTAAATTAGATTAATTTTTAGAATAAGACGTGCAGACCTGAAAGACAGAGGAGGAGCAGGAGGAAGCATAACGCCAGAAATTGGCCTTTGGACTTCATTTCCGTCCAAAGCTCCAAACCTTTGGAGAGCTCACCTATCCTGTCTTGCCTTGCACCAGAGGAAAAGGTATTGGAGGTGGGGTGGGGGGGTAGGGCAGAGAGGGAAAGAGATAGACTATAAGGAAGAGGGTTTTGTCACGCTCTCTCTCTCTCTCTCTTTTATTTGAGGAAGGCAGTTGGAGAAGGAGAGGGGTGAGGAAATGCCGAGGTTTTACCGAAGGAGGCATTGCATGCAATGAAGCCGCACTAACGCCAGATATATAATTAATTTCCCTGATTTGGTCTTTTCCCATCTCCCCGCCTCGAAATTGCCTTGGCCCCATTGGAAATAAGTAAGGCCAGCCAGCCAGTCAAATCTCTCGGCTTTTGTTTCCGTTTTAGGAGGGAGGGAGGGAGGGAGGGATGTAGTGGCCACGTGGCAGAAGGAGAATCGTGTTGAATGACAGGCAGGCGACGCCCGAGCTGGTGTTACCCGGGGAAGGAGGAGAGTGAATCGGACCAAATCCAGCGCGTCTTCATTTGGCATGGTCTAAAACCTCAGTCACAGAGTCACGCTTTCTAGCTGCTTCCATTCACCATCACCGACCCTGGTTTTATTTTCTATTCCGATGGCTATTGCCTGCTGTTCTTGGTTGGCCAGCTGGATTACTTTTGCAATTTACTTCGGATCTTTGCGTTCATATACGATATAAGGTATATGATTAATCAAATATCGGCTGCCAGATGTGCTCTGACGAAAGTTGAATCAGGAACCATCCATGAGATTGAACGAATTGAACAGGAAAAGGAAGCTTGGTAGTTTAAGGTATTCGAAGAAAATTCATTAACTTTCTTTAACGCTTCAACTGCTCCCTTCCTCATATTAACTGCAAAGGCCGTAGGATTGAGGAGTAATAACAGGGTTGGCTATTAGGCTATTAATATAAGATTTGTTGGAGATAAATCCTGCTTCCGTCGAAGTCAATGCTCTATCTAATGCAACTAGTAGCCGCTGAAGAGCTTCAACGGATGGATCTTAATCGAACTCCTACAGTCGGCCGAACTATTTAGCGGTCGAGCTTCTTGGACTTCAAGCAGTCGGACTTTGGCCGAACCCCTAGCGGCCGAGCTTCTTCTAACCCATTCAGCCGGCCGATCTACTTAGCTGCCGAGCTCCTTCAGACTCCCAGCATCAGAACCGAATCCCTTCAGTCAGCCGAACTACTTAGCGGCCAAGCTCCTTGGACTTCAAGCGGCCGGGCTTCAACAGAATCCTCCAGCGCTCGAGCTCCTCAAGCGCCTGTCCCTTCTACCGGCCGAGCTCCTCCGAACTCCTCTACGGCCGAGCTTCTCTCAAGCTTTTCCTTCAGCCGAACTTTCCTACAAGTTTGAATTTCTCTGGACGAACTGTCGCCATAAATCTGCAACAGACAACAAGATCGGACGATATGGCTGTCACCATCCACCAGATGACGTCTTCCTCTCCGTACCGAACTCCATGCGGCCCATGACCTACCAGTATGGCTATCACCATCCACCTGACGGTGCCTTCCTCTCCGTACCGAACTCCAAACGGTCCCAACGGCTCTCTGCCAAGCGGTATGACCATCACCATCAACTAAGCTCCGCCTATAAAGGACCCTCCAGATACGCTAACTCTAATCTCTCTGATCTCTGAGTTCTCCTCTTCTTTTCCAAGCTCCGAAATTCATTCCGAGCACTCCATTTCTATTGGACAGAGTTGACTTGATCGTCGAAGGGTCCTGCCGGATCCACTCCTATCGACTTCAGACGGAACTTTATTTTGCAGGTCCCCGACGGTGACCTCATCGGCCTCCACTCCAGCGGACTCCGACGACGACCAAATTCTGCGTCAACAAGATTGTATTTATTAGGTGTAGCATTGCTCATTGTTTAATCACTATTGACTACATCAACATTATATTTCTGTTTATATATATATATAAAATTGGAGATTACTGAGTTCAAACCTCCATTAGTCATCAAAATTATATTAAAGAAATAGGAAGTTTTACACAGAAAAAAAGGAAGGAAAAATATAGAAATAGAAGGAGTAGAACAAAACCTCCGTGTATATGAGGTTTAAGAAAAAGTCACTTTGGGAAATCAACAGTGTGTGGAGAGAACATCAGCGATTGGCCAGATGAGTAGCAGTATATGTGCAACATGCGCCTTCGACTTGGCCCAGGAGAGGAGATGAAAGGCCAGCACCCATAAGAACTGCAGGAGAAAAGGGCCAAATGTTTACATTGCCGCTATTAGTCCACCTATCAAGGTCGTTTCGCAGGCACAGTGGCACATGGGTTTCATGATTCCATCCAAGCGGACCCAGCATGAGCGTCAATCGAAGAACCAAAATAGGGCTAAACTAGTTTGAGCCCGAAAACCACCAGTTGCGCAAAAGTTTCACAGCATCTGCTCCAAGCCCAAGTCAGTCCGTATTTATGTATATAATTTTATTACATATAACTGCATATTCTCGGTTACTTCTCCAAGTTTTAATGTCCTGATATAAATGCAGCAAAATATTGCTCATCCTTTAATGAAAGTCATGTGAGTTGGCTAAGCCCACATCACTCATTCTAGGCTTTGTTTGGCCATAAGCCAGACCCTTAACTTGAATTGATGGAAGAATCGCAAATTTTGTGGCCCAACATTAATGAGTAGATGCTTTACGATTGATACTAATTCTTAGTCTTTGTGGCATGCTCTGCAGAAAAAAATTATCATCCATTGTGTGCAGATTTTCTAGATATGTCACGGCATCGATTGCAGCTATAGCTCCGACGAGTTAGTCGATCATGAACCTAGGAGTTGCGCTTGAGAAGCTGTGAAGAAAAAATAGGCAAAACGAAGTTCATTTATTGGAGTTTGTCTGATAGAAGATCCTTCGATGCTTAAATCAGTCAAAGTTAAGAGCACAGATAGAAAGGAATCCAACCAAACAAGAGTGCATAATTGATCTGATGATAAAAACTTATTGTTGTCCCCACTTACCGATCAGAATAGAGTCTATCATTGTAGAATAACTACCATTCATTCAATTATCAAAATATGAGAGTTATTAAATTAATCGTGGATCATAATAGAGTAGTTACTCTGATTCTACGTTCGAGTAGTTACAAGCAATTAATGTAAACCATCCTAATTTCCATTTTTCATGTCATAACCATTTTTTGGGAATATTCGATTGGGTAATTACTCAATCCAAATCTAAGTATCGTCGTCGTAGTAGTAGTAGTAGATGGTCATATGCACTGGTCATGGATAGTCATATGCACTAGTCAGTTTCTAGCTGATTCTAGCATATGGTCGGCTACATATCGAGTAATTGATCATGCCACCAGGTCATCTATTGAAATTATCAGGGGAGTGGTGAATAAGATTGTCAACTTAACATCAAAGTTAATATTTCTATCTCAGTTGGATGTCCAAATACAGAACACGACAAGAATACAACACTCCTACAAAGGTTCCAATTTTTTTTGTGCTGTGAAGTACAGAGCCTCCATTTCAGGGGAAGAACCATGTTAAGACTTGATATGCGTTGTCAGAAGTGGTGTCTAATGGTAAGTTAACATTGCATCATGGTTCAAATCCTATTCACAAAAATTTTCTTTGTTATCTTTGATCCTGCAATTGGTAATCATCTTTAGATCATTATTGACTTAATTATCGTTTATGCCTGGCATTTTTTTGATTGAATGGGAGGTTAACCCACCCAAATTTATTAATGAGGTGAAATATTTACTCATCATTTATGCCTATCATTATCTTCAGTCTCTTTCCTTGTTATTATCTTGAGTTATTACAAACTTTCTTGTTTGTGCATTATCTTATTTAGCTGGAGTCACTATTGACTAATCTGTTGCTATCGACAGGTTTACCTGCTCATACGATGTCCCAAAAGCTCGCGCATCATCTTCGTTCTCGTTTCTAGTTATTGCCTTTGAGTCATTATTAACTCATCTACTTATTTTTGCCTTCATGTGTACCATAGTCTACGCTGCGCGTGAGGACGACTGCCAGTTACAGAAGTAGGGGGATCTTGTCCCAACTTAGGCCTGTTACCTAGCAAGAGACCACACATTGTTACCGTAGCCTTGATAGCGTGGGCAGCTGTCTCAAATGAATGATGAACTTCTTGGATCATTCGCCTCTCATCCATCTCATTCCCTTGTCTTGCCGCGACTCTTTGATGGTAAATTGCATTTGCTGTCTTGTAGATAAGGAATTCATGGTATTTCATCAAAAAAAAAAAAATGATAGCATTTTTCAGCAATGCAATGCCCCATAAAAATACTACTACCATAGGCACCTCGCAAGTCACAGACAGTGCATTCTTGCATAGATATCTAAACTTTTCAAAAATAAATTAACTAATAAATATTTTTTCTTAATTTCTTTTATTTGTGGACATTCGATATTTTATACCTCGAGGAGGAACCAAAAATGTTATCTGTGACAATGGCCAAGACCTCCATGATTCCATACAAATGAGTCTTGTTAGGGATGAAAATATTATCAATCTGATCTATTTTCGTATCCGAATTAATTCGGATATGGATAGAAATTTAAGAATTCGACTAATATCCATATCCGTATTCATATTCGTCAAAAAAAAAATGGATATGAATATGGATAGACAACCATCCGATTCGTATCCGAATATCCAAATTTATATGTAATTCTATATAATTTTATATAGTATTTATTAATTTTTTAAAAAAATATACAATCATATAAATATAAATATATAGTTAACTTAATTTATCATTTATTTAGTAATATATTTGATTCCATGGTTATAAAATTTAATTATCTAAATTATATTCATATTTTTAGTATCTAAATTATATTTATATCTATTTAAAATAAATATAAATATAAATTTTTATATTTAAATACTATTTTTATTTATATTTATATTTATTAGATGAAATAAATATAAATATAAATATGTTGGTATCATGGTTGATTCAATTTCAGTTCTAAATATTCCTTTACCGCATCAAGCATATTATACGCAACACTCTACTTTTCGGGGGTAACGTTGTCCTTAACCTTTTGGATACCGAACGGTGGTTGACATAATGACGATAGACATCGATCATTTTTTTTTTTTGGTTGAAGGACATCAATTGTTATTACCATGTTGGTGTTGCATAACATCCATCAATAGCCTCTGGTTTCCTAGAAGAAGCAGATCAACGAATGGTGGATCCTATCCACCGGTTGCCTGCAAACCTGACTAATTGAGTTGGTTGTATATAGACACAATCGGACTCAACATTAGTGCGCTCGTACTTTTTTTCTGATTAAGGCTTTGCTATCTTAAAGAACGTTGGTTCTTACGTTTGCTCGTTCCTGGAGGGTGCGGAGGATTCGGGGGACCTGCTGGAAGATACCAACTCATCGTGCTCCGAATCCAACTCACACGATACGGTCATGTACTTTTTAGAATAAAATTTTTTAAAAAATATATAAAATTTTAAAATTTATTATAATTTTAATTTTTTTGATAAATAATAATAATTTTAATTTAAATAAATAATAAAATTTATATAATTATAAAATTTAATTATCTAATAAGTACCATTCAAGCTTTATCTATTCGATGTTTTCGTTCCTAACAATTATCCAGTACATGCATCACGTAGTTAAATTTTTTTTAAAAAAATTATAAGCTTTACGATCTAATAATAATTTTTATATATTAATATCAATATAATAATAATAAATAAAAAATTAATAATAATTATTATTCATATAATTTCATGCCATAAAATACTACGATCATGAAATACGTATAACAAATATAACATTTTATAAAATAAATCATATCAAATAATTATCTTAAATTATCGTATATCAAATTTTATAATATTGAGGTACTCGACTCTGGACTACCATAATCACATTTTTGGCCTATGTCGAGACATTAACATAGTGGCTAGTCTTGAGCTACCACAATAATATTTTCGATCTATAGTTGATTAGTCTAAAGGACCATGAATGCTCAACTATGACTATCACAGCCACGTTTGTAGCCCATGATGTGATACCAATAAAGTAACTAGTCTAGAGGATTATAAGAGCTTAATCTTAAATTATCATAACCATGTTTCTAACCCATGGTGGGACACTAATACATTAACTAGTTTTTTCAACTACCACAATCATATTTTTAGTCTATGGTAGGCATCAACAACATAGCTAACCCAGAATACTATAACCCACTATTCAATCACACAATTCAAATTTATACCTGTCAATAAATTATAATTTAATATATTTTTTTTATAAAATTTGATACGCATAGGTACCAAGTTCATCCAAATCCAAATCAGTAATATACAATACATAATTTCATATGAAGCCATATATACGCTTAACAAATAAATATATAGCATGCAACTATTAAAAATCATATAAAGCAAAATCATTAATACATAAAAATAATTTTTATATAAATAGATAATTAATGCTTGAGAAAATTTATCTCTACTAATGATAAACTCGACTTTACCAATTCAATTAGTACGTTCAATCAACAATATAATTTCAACATACCCTCGATCAACTATCAATATAATAAATAATAAATTATTATTAAATTTTTATTTTTAAAGTTTTAATATCTAAATTATTTTTAATCTTAAATTTTTTGATCCAATCTAATAACTAATTAATAAATAAATATTTAAAAATTTATCTTGATTTAAGAAAAAGAGTGCCGATCCTCTTGCTCTATATCTTATCGTTTAGTTAACATATCTAAATATAATCTATACACATAATCAGAAAAATCACAAAGTGATTATGATCGTGGAGGAAAGATTGGAGAGAAAAAAAAAAAAGATAAGACAGTCCAAATAAAGTATGAGGGGTCGAATCTGGTAATTCAATCAGCGGATCGTAAGAATTTAATAGGTTCAGGTATGATAAGCATTGTTAGAGATGGATTTTCTACAAAAATTAAGAAAGAGATCAATATAGTAATGGTCGTATCAATATCAATCTAGGATCGGAGTCAATTTGAGATTCATAAAACAAACAAGAGTCAATATCCCTTTCATCAAATCTCGTAACTACGTAGGGAGAGAGTAGAGAGAGGAATAAAGAAAGAATAGAGAGAAAGACAGATGGAGGAGAGAGAAGAGAGAACCCTCTCATCCTTTTCTTCTTCTTCAAAACAGGGAATAACCCCCCTCCTTTCCCTCTTCTTCTCCACATGGCAGTGGAACTCTCGAGCTGGCGGCCTATAGCGGCACCTCGGTGGTGACAACATGATGACCTCGGCAATATCCATGATTCACAGTGGTCGGCACAACAAAAGAAAGAGGGAAAGAAACAGGGGAGATCTTATCTTCCTCTCTATTTCTTTTCAAACCATGATCAAGACCAATGATTAAGGTGGTGGCAGCCTAGAGTGGCATTTAGTCGTGGCAAGGGGAACACTGGCGACGGATAGTTCCCAGTGTTGGCCAATGGTGGATGGTAAATGAAGGAATAGGGGAGACTCCATTCTCTACCAAATTTGGCAATATTGCCAGCTTAGATTAATTCAAAACAATGGCCGACAAATGTAAAAAGGAAGAACAAAAGGTTTTAGTGATCTTACCTTCATCGTCGGTGTGATTGTGCTCCTAAAATCTCAATGAACTCCTCCACCAAAGAAAGCTTGAAATCTAGTAAACGATCTCAAGCCTCGACTTTAGAGGAAGGGTTAGAGGACTATTTTATAGGCAATTCATGCTGTGTGGAAGGAATTTGGTCGTCAGGAGTTCGTGTTCCCATCGGACTCAAAGAAGAAGAGTTTGATTTCCATCAAACTTGGAGAAGAAGCAAACTATTTTTCCATAGCACATCAGACCCCTTTTCTTTTTGGGGGGAGGGGTGGGCGGGGCGCTAAATCGGCCAACCCGAAGGGCCGAGGCTTACACATTAGAAAGAAAAGTTTTCTTTTTTCTTTTTTTGAAGAAAGGAAAAGTTTTCTCGTTGTCTTCTCTTCTTTTGCTCGATTTTCTATATTGACATAATTTAGCTGGTTCCATCATGCTAGCCCCGCCTTCTTTCCTTTTCTAAGGTTTTAAGGCAAGGCAAGATATTTTGTATCTTCCTTTTCTCCCAAATCTCCTAAGTTAGCATCATAAGAGTTATTTTTCTTTTAGTTCATAGTTTAAATTTATTCACTATATTTAAATCACTTTTTAAATCTTTCTCTCCTAAATATTTTGAAACCTACAAGATGGATATATCCTCATTCCAAGAAGGTTGAACTCCATTGAACATTTTTTATGAGAGTGATCAGGTATCTTGATGGCTAAAGAAGTATTAGATGGTGATCACTAAGCCTTCACATATTGTTGGGATCTTGCTGGTAAACTAGATATTATATTTAGTAGTAATCCTTTGCTAAATAATAAGGAGCATCTAAATCGATCCTACGACTCTTTCCTCTTTTTTCTCATGATCCTTTTCATAAAAGTTCAAATAAATTATATTCAATCTCTTTCTCTAATTTGACACTTGAATAAATTTGGCTTGCATAGTATTGCAGATAAACCCCATTCTCATCGAAGTCCAACCTAGTGCTTAGTCTAATGTAGCTGATAATCACAGAAGAGCTTCGATCGAAAATTTTCTTCTCAATGGTTGAACCCCACCTGATCTCCTCTAACGACCGAACTCATCCAGTGGCCGAACTCCTCCAGCTGAACTCTGAATCCAATTGAACTTTTTCAGCAGCCAAACTTCTTTCGGACTCCTTCAGCAGTCGGACTTCTACGGGAGCTAAACTCCTCCAGCAGTCGGACTTCTATGGGAGCCAAACTTATTTCGGATTTCTCCAGCAGTCAGGCTTCTACAGAAGCCAAACTTCTTCTGGATTTCTCCTTCAGTTGGGCTTCTACGAAAGCCGAACTTCTTCCAGATTTTTTCAGTAGTCGGGCTTCTATGAGATCCAAACTCCTTCTAGACTCCTCTAGCAATCGGACTTCTACAGAAGCCGAACTTCTTTCGAATTTTTCCAGCAGTCGGACTTCTACGAAAGCCGAACTTCTTCTGAATTTCTTCTTCAGTCGGACTTCTATGGGAGTCGAACTTCTTCTGAACTTCTCCAGCAGTCGGACTTCTATAAGAGCCAAACTTCTTCCGAATTTTTCCAACAGTCGGATTTCTTCAGAAGCCGAACTCCTTTCGAATTTCTCCTTCAATCGGGCTTATACGAAAGTCGAACTTCTTTCGAATTTCTCCAGCAGTCGGGCTTCTATGAGAGCCGAACTTTTTCCAAACTCCTCCAGAAGTTAGATTCCTCTAGAAGCCGGACTCTTTTCAAACTTTTCTAGCAGTCAAATTTATTTAGAAGCCAAACTTCTTTCAGACTCCTCCAGTAGTTGGATTCCTATTGGAGCCGAACTTCTTTCGGACTGTTCTTTCAGATGGATTTCGATAGGCGATTCCACTACTGAACGCCTACAATTGGCATTTATCAGAATAATTATGATTGTTATTTATCAGAACGATTACGATTGACATTTATTAGGATGGTTATGACTATTATTTATCAAGACAGTTACAACAAGCTCCATCTATAAAAAGAGATCCTCTACATATGTTTTCTTTAAGCTCTCTTTTTTTTTTTAAAATTCTGTCGAACTCCTCTCTGAGCACTCTATTTCTGTTGGCCAGAAGAGCTAACTTGATCGACGAAGGGTCCTACTGGAGCCACCACCACCGACTCCGGATAGGACTTTATTTTGCAGGCCATCGATGGCGACCTCATCTTCCTCGACTCCAGCTTGATCCGACATCAACTAAATGCTGTACCAAAAGAATTGACGTTAGAAGGAGGGCCCTTTATTTTTGAAATTTTCTTGATCTTAAAGGAATACTCAACAGCGATCTCTCTTTTTTCTCTCTAGAATTCTTTCTAGAAAAATACCTCTCAAAAAAGCTTCGATCCGATGATCAACGACCTCTGCAGTTAGATCCCATCCGGATACATTCGCTACAACTCTGGTAACTCAAGCTCCACCTACAGCCATGATGGATGCGGAGCAATTCAACCTGCTAGTCCAATAGGTTCGTGGTCTCACAGAGGCGATGTAGGCCATACATTAACAAGCTTCGATACTAGTTTGATCGGAGCAGGCTTCTTCGAAGTCCCATGGTCCGATCTGAGAATGACCGACCTCGGCTATCCGATCTCTGATCTCTAGAAAGGGGAAGCAGAGGATGGAGGACCCTTGCTCGGACTATGACTCGACCCAAGAGGAAGCTTCACATCCATTCCATCAGAAAAATCTGAAGATCAACGATCATGAAGATCTCCTGGATCAAAGACTCCTAGAAATAAGTCGATGAATCAAAGAGCTCCATCATACTCCCTCCTCACATGATAATGATATTCGCACTGATCCTCCTTTTTCTTAGAAGATCATGCAGGAATCAATCTCATCGAACTTCAAGCTTCTGCAGTTCGAGAGTTATGATGGAACCTCCGATCTGATCGATCACCTAGAAGCCTTTCGGATAATGATGTTGCTCCACGGCGTGCCAGATGCTATTTTATGTCGGGTTTTTTCGTCCACCCTCAAAGGAGCCATCAGAAACTGGTACTCGATACTTAAGTCGGATACCATCTTTTTTTTTGATCAGATGAGCCATCAGTTCGTGGCTCACTTCGTCAGTAATTGACGTATGCGCCGAGGTTTGGATTTTTTGATGAACATCAAGCAGAAAGAGGGAGAACCCATCCAGACTTATGTCATTCGATTTAATGCCACTGTATTTGAGGTCTGAGACCTGAACCAATCAATCACAATGGTCGCACTCAAGGATGGCCTCTAGAAGAATGATTTACTGTTCTTCTTAGAGAAAAAGTACTTTAGAAACTTTGCCAATCTGCTAGCTCAAACTGAAGGTTACGTCCGAGCTGAAGAGGCCTTCAAGATTAAGGACGATGAAGTTTTTGATAAGTGGCAAATTGGCAAGCCGGGCAGGCCTATCGAGGAAGAAAACCCAAGCAAAGCTCGATCGTACTTCCAAACTTTCTCTGAGTGAAAGCGAGTCCAAACTCCTCGGGCTCGAAGGCAGGAAAGCTCGGACAGAAGGGCACGACGGAGTTCTTCCCAATGAAGATTTCACAACAATGCCCCTCTCAATGCTCTGAAAATCTAAGTGCTAATAAAAATCAGGAAGCAACTGTCGAGATCGAAAAGAATGCATTCTCATCCCAGCAAGTGCAATCCTAATAAGTTCTGCCTTTATCATCGTGATCACGATCACGACACTGAGGAGTGTATCCAACTCTAAGATGAGATCGAGAAGCTCATTAGGCGAGGCAGACTAGGTCGATTCCTATGGTGACGGTCTGAAGGATGGAAAGATCGGTCGAGGGCATTACCACAGCCTAAGCCACCAAAGGAGGAGGATCAATAAAAAGATTGACCGCCTCTCGACATTATCAACATGATCTTAGGAAGGAGTTCGATAAGGAGAGGTCGGTGGATCTGAGGGATCAGTGAAGAGACGGAGAACTGAAGAACCCATAATCTTCACAGAGGTAGATGCTCTAGGGGTTCAGTTTTCACACAACGATGTGGTTGTAATCCCTTTAAATATTACCGACTATGATGTATGCTATATTTTGGTAGATAATGGAAGCTCGATCGACGTATTATTTTATAATGCTTTCTCGAAAATGTCCTTACTCAATAACCACTTGGGGCCTATGAACTTTTCATTGATAGGCTTCACTGGTAATGTCGTACCAATCGAGGGCATAATAACTTTGGCTGTGACTGCAAGACAACGTCCGAAGTTGGCAAAAACATAGATCGATTTTTTAGTCGTAAGAACTCCATCCGTCTATACTGCTATTCTTAATCGATCTAGTTTAAATATACTTCGGGCAGTGGCATCAACTTATTATTTGAAGATGAAGTTTTCAATGAGTTACGAGATCAGAGAGGTCAGGAGAGATCAAGCTCTGACAAGACACTCCTACTCAATCATCCTGCATAAGAAAGAACAGTTCGATTCTTATCCTATTGATGGACTGGATGTCCGCAATGATTTTACCGAGGAGCGGGACGAGCCTGTGAAGGACCTCGTATCTGTGCCCTTGAACGACGGAATATGGAGCACGCTGTACAGATTGACTCCAACTTGAGGGACGAGATTCGAAAGCAACTCATCACCTTCCTCAGAAAGAACACGGACATCTTCACCTGGGTCCCAGCGGATATGCCAGAAATTGATGCCGAAGTTAAGGAACATCGACTGACCATTGTTCCAAAGTATCGATCGATGAAAGAGAAACTATGCAGCCATGTCCTAAAGAGGTAGAAAATAATTACGGAAGAAGTAGGCAAGCTCCTCAAAGCTGGATTCATCCAAAAAGTCAACTATCCGATCTAGATCTCAAACATGGTTCTCATCAAAAAGGCAAACAACAAGTAGAGGATGTGTATAGACTTCAAAAAGCTGAACAAAGTCTGTCCAAAGGACAGCTACCCTCTTTCCAAGATTGATCAACTGGTAGACGCAACCTCGGACCATGAGCTCCTCACCTTCATAGACTCCTTCTCCGACTATAACCAGATACGAATGACACCAGAGGATGAGAAGAAAACTACTTTTGTTGCTGACCGTGGTCTTTACTGTTACAGGATTATGCCCTTTGGACTCAAGAATATAGGAGCAACGTACCAGCACCTGATCGACAAAATCTTTAAGGAGCAGATCGACCGTAATATGAAGGTGTATGTAGATGACATGCTCATCAAAAGTCGAGCTTCTATAAACTATCTTATCGATCTTGAAGAGACCTTCAGTGCACTCAAAAAGTACAAGATGAAGCTGAACCCGACCAAGTGCGCCTTTGGTGTGACCTCTGAGAAGTTTCTAGGGTTTATAGTGTTGAGGCACGAGATTGAAACAAATTCAGAGAACATTCGAGCCATTCAAGAGATGACCGCTCTAAAGATAATCAAAAAAATTCAACGCTTAACTGAAAAAATGGCATTCTTAAATTACTTTATCTCAAGATCGACCAAGCGATGCATGCCCTTCTTTCAAGTTCTCAAGCAACTAAAGAATTTCTGCTGGACGATGGAATGCCAATGGATGTTTGAGGAGCTCAAAAACTATCTCGACTTGCCTCCACTACTGGCAAAACCCAAACCTAGAGAAGAATTATTCTTGTACCTGACGATCTTTTCGGTGGCCTTGGCAGCAGTCCTAGTCAAGGAGGAAGCGAAGATACAACAGTCGATCTACTACATAAGTTGGGTCCTAAGGGATGCAGAGATCAGATATTCTAAGCTAAAAAAATTAGCTTACTCTCTTCTAATTGCTGTCAGGAGGCTCCAATCTTACTTTCAGGGATACACCATAACGATTCTCATGGATCAACCAATAAAGACAGTCCTTCAGCGAATGGACACTTTCGAAAGAATCGCAAAATGGACAATCAAACTCACAAAATTCGATATTAATTATCGATCCCGACCATCGATCAAAGCCCAGATTTAGCAGATTTATAGTGGAGTGTACCATTTTCGATGATGCCGAGCTTGAACAGAATGAGACCGATGCTCTGCTATCGCAACCGAGCCTTCATGAAGAGATAGCCAACCTTTCTAAAGATTTTTGAGCTCTGTACGTGGATGGTTCATCCAACTCTACTAGAGTAGATGCAGGGTTGGTCTTAGTCAGCCCTAAGGGAGTCATCGTCGAATATGCGCTGCACTTCAAATTTACTACGACTAATAATGGAGCCGAGTATGAAGCGCTGATCATCAGATTAAAAATTTCAAGAGAATTAAAAGTAGATCGGCTTTAAGTCTACAGCGATTCTCAATTAGTGATTGATCAAGTTAGTGATAGCTATGAAGCACAAGAGAAAAGTATGATGAAATATCTTGAAAAAGTGAAAGACTCGACTTCGGCCTTCAGATGTTTCGACATTCGATAGATTTTGAGGGCAAAAAATATAAAAGCCGACATTCTCTTTAAGTTACCCACTTCAACTCCAGCTGAACTATCTAAAGAAGTATTTTTTGAGATCCTGAAGTATCCAAACCCAAAGAAATCATAGGTCATTTTATAGACAGAACTCGAGCCGAGCTGAATCGATCTATTGGTTGCCTACCTCAAAGAGAGAATCCTTCCTCATGATCCGAAAGAAGCTCAAAAACTCAGAAATCAAGCCTTCCGATAAGTTTTGTACGAGGGCAAGTTGTATAAGAGGTCATATTCGCTACTGCTGTTGAGATATCTCCGATCTTCAGAAGTCGACTTCGTATTATGAAAAGTATACGAAAGAATCTGTGAAAGTCATGTAGGAGCCAGATCCCTATCGTAAAAGCTACTTCGGTAAGGATATTATTGGCTGACCTTATACCATGATTCTATGGAGTATGTTAAGAAATGTGATCGCTATCAAAAGAATGCAAACGTACAAAGACAGCTGACCTTTGAGCTTACTTCGCTAAGCGCACCTTAGCCATTTGCACAATGGGGAATGGACATACTTGATCCTTTTCCAACGGCATCAAGACAACGAAAGTTTCTTTTGGTCGTGATCGACTATTTCGCCAAATGGATCTAAGCCGAACCTCTAGCCAAAATTATTGAGGTCAAGGTACAGGACTTCATCTGAAAGTCAATAGTCTATCGATTTGGTTTGCTCCGAACCCTCATAATCGATAATGAGCGATAGTTCACTGAGATGAGATTCGTCGAGTTCTATGAAAATCTAAATATCTTTCACCACTTCACATTAGTAGCTCACTCATAGATAAATGAAAAAGCTGAAGTAACCAACCGGTGCTGCAAGACATCAAGATAAGGCTCGACAGAGCAAAAAAGGCATGGATGGACGAACCCTACCACGTTCTTTGGGCATACCAAACTACTCAAAGACTGCCAACTAGAGAAATACTATTCACCTTGGCCTTTGAAACAGAGGTAGTCATCTCAGTTGAACTTAAGCTTCCGTCAGCATAGGTCGTGGTCTTCAACGAGCAGCACAATCCATAGGACCTCAGAGTCAATCTCGACCTACTGAAAGAAAAAAGAAAGAAAGTCTAAGTTTGGATGACGACCTACAGATAAAAGATGGCCCGGTACTATAACTCTAGAGTTAGAAGTAAAACATTTAGAGTGGGAGACTTAATGCTTTGATGAGTTGTCATCTTTCAGCCTCAGAGCCAGGAGAAGCTTATCCCAAATTGGGAAGGTCCATATGAAGTAGTGGAGGTTGTCCGGTCCGAAACTTATCGTTTGAAGGAGCTTGGAGGAACAATGCTCCCACGATCTTGAAACTCAAAAAAATCTGAGGATGTACTATCAATAATTTTTTCGTAATAAAACTTCTTTATTTCAACATTATTGTTTCTTAGTGCAAAAGTTATGTAATGATAGAAAAGAAGCAATTAAAAGTGGCCATGTTAGAAATAGGAGGAGGACCTCATCTTAACATGAGCAAAGTTGAAGGTCTCATTCATTTTAGATGAGATGAAAGAAGAGACTCTGACAACGGCCCTTATATGCCTTCACATTCCGTTAGGAATAGAAGAAGGATCTCATCCTAACGTGAGCAAAGTCGAAAGCCTCGTTTATTTTAGACGAGATGGAGGAAGAG
The DNA here is from genome assembly GCA_006176705.1 of Cocos nucifera. Taxonomy (NCBI): domain Eukaryota; kingdom Viridiplantae; phylum Streptophyta; class Magnoliopsida; order Arecales; family Arecaceae; genus Cocos; species Cocos nucifera. The sequence goes on from QRFJ01000136.1 coordinate 1,424,443, forward strand.
ACCCTAACAATGGCCCTTATGTGTTCGCATAGTCCATTAAAAATAGGAGGAGGACCTTGTCCTAACATGAGTAAAATCGAAGGTCTTGTTTATTTTAGATGAGATGGAAAAAAAGATCCTGACAACGGTCCTTATGTGCCCCCATGATCCGTTAGGAACAGAAGGAGAACCTCGTCCTAACATGAGCAAAGTCGAAGACCTCGTTCATCTTAGACGAGATAAGAGAAAAGGCTCCGATGATGGCCCCATTGTGCTCGACAATAATTGAAGATAAGATCTCTCCCGAGTTTCAACCTGAACTGGTGCAGAGCTCTGAAGAGGAACTTCGACTGTCGATCTTTTTGTACTCTCTTTCTTCAAATTTCAAATTCGAGAGTAGGAGGACTATTGTTGGGGATAAACCCCACTTCCGTCGAAGTCCAGCCTGGTGCTTAGCCTTAATATAGCTGGTAATCATGGAAGAGCTTCGATCGAAAATTTTCTTCTTAACGATCGAACCCCATCCGATCTCCTTCCAGTGGTCGAACTCATTCAGTGGCCAAACTCCTCCAACTAGACTCTGAACCCAATCAAACTTCTCTAGCGGTCGAACTCCTTCCAAACTTCTTCAACAGTCGAGCTTCTATGGGAGCCAAACTCCTCCAGCAGTCGGACCTCTATAAGAGCCGAACTCCTTCCGAATTTCTTTAGCAGTCGGACTTTTACGAGAGCCAAACTACTTCTGAATTTTTCCTTCAATTGAACTTCTACGAAAATTGAACTCCTTTCGGACTCCTCCAGCAATCAAACTTCTATGAAAGCCAAACTTTTTCTAAATTTTTTTAGTAGTCGGGCTTCTACGAAAGTCAAATTTTTTCTGAATTCCTCCAGCAGTTGGACTTCTATGGAAGCTGAACTCATTCTAGATTCCTCCTTCAGTCGGACTTCTACGGAAGCTGAACTCCTTCTGGACTCCTCCAGTAGTCAGGCTTCTATAGGAACCGAACTTCTTCTGAATTTTTCTAGCAGTCGGGCTTCTACGAAAGCCAAACTCCTTTCGAATTTTCCCAGTAGTCGGATTCCTCCAGGAGCTGAACTCCTTCCAGATTTTTTCTTCAGTCGAGCTTCTACGAGAGCCAAACTTCTTCCGAATTTTTTCAGTAGTCGAGCTTCTATGGGAGCCGAACTTCTTTCAGACTCCTCCAGCAGTCGGATTCCTCCAGAAGCCGAAATTCTTTCGAACTCCTTCAGCAGTCGAATTTCTTCAGGAGCCGAACTTCTTTCGGACTCCTCCAGCAGTCGAATTCCTCCAGAAGCCAAATTCCTTCCGAACTTCTCCAGCAGTCAGATTTCTATAGGAGCCAAACTTCTTTCAGACCATTCCTTCAGACGGATTCCTACAGACGATCCCACTACTGAACAGTTATAATTGACATTTATCAGGATAATTATGATTATCATTTATCAGGATGATTACGATTGGCATTTATTAGGATGGTTACGACTGTCATTTATCAGGATGATTACGACTGTCATTTATCAGGACGGTTACAACTAGCTCCATCTATAAAAAGGGATCCTCTAGATACGTTTTCTTTAAGTTTTTTTTTTTTTTCGAAACTTTGCCGAACTCTTCTCTAAGTTCTCCATTTCTGATGGTCAGAAGAGCTAACTTGACCGTCGAAGAATCCTACTAAAGCTACCACCACTGACTTTGGATAAAACTTTATTTTGCAGGTCACCGATGGTGACCTCATCTTTCTCAACTCCAGCTCGATCCAACATCAATCAAATTCTGTACCAATCATAGGACTTGTTGACGTAGAAACTGGTCGTCGTCGGAGTCCGCTATAGTGGAGATCGATGAGGTCGCCGTCGGAGACCTGCAAAATAAAGTTTCATCTAGAGTCGGAGGGGTGGCTCCAACAGAATCCTCCGACGATCAAATCAGCTCTGGTCAATAAGAATGGAGTGCTCGGAAAGAGTTCCACTGAGCTTAGAGAAGAAGAGGAGAGCTTAGAGATTCGAGAGATTCGAGTTAGCATATCTGGAGGGTCCTTTATAGGCGGAGTTGATGGTGATGGTCATACCGCTTGGCAGAGAGCCTTTGGGGCCGCATGGAGTTCGATACGAAGATGAAGGCATCGTCAGATGGATAGTGACAGCCATTGGCAGGTCATGGGCCGCATGGGACTGATTACGGAGAGAGTGGTGTCACCAGTAGTGACTGCCATATCATCCGATCTTATCGCTTGTTGCAGACTGATGGCGATAGTTCGTCTAGAAGAGTTTGAACTTATAGGGGAGTTCGGTCGAAGGGGAGGCTTGAGAGGAGCTCGACCGTAGAAAAGTTCGATCGGTTGAAGGGGATGTTTGGAAGAAGTTCGGCCCCTGAAGAAATCCGATCGAAGAGGAAGCTTGGAGGAAGTTCGGCTCCCACAGGCGTCTGACTGAAATGACGCAAAGAGAGTTTGGCTCTTGCGGAAGTCTGACTGAAACTCGGTGGTTGAGTTCGGCTAAAGCCCGACCGCTGGGAGTCCAAGAAGCTCGGCCGATTGCAGGAACGGCCACTTGAGGAGTTCGGTCGAGGGACGACCGCTGAGGAGTTCGGGCGCTGAAAAATTTCATTAAAGCCCGACTGCTTGGAGTTCAAGGAGCTCGACCGCTGAGGAGTTCGATCGGCTGAAGGGGTTCGATCCGGACGCTGGGAGTTCGAAGGGGCTCGACTGTTGAGGAGTTCAGTCGGCTAAAGGAGTTCGATCTGGACTCGCCCGTTGAAGCTCTTCCGTGGCTATTGGTTGGATCAGGCTGGGCACCGAACTTAACTTCGGCAGGAGCGGGGTTTATCCCTAACAATAGCCCTCCACTCTCGAGTTTGAAACTCGAAGGGAGGGAGTGTAGAAAAGACGACTGCCGAAGTCTTCTCTTGGACTCCGTGCTGGTTCAGGTTGAAGCTTGGGGGAGATTCCATCTCCAATCGAGGTTGAGATAAGCCTCATCCGTTGCGATTGAAGTCGGAGGTTGAGCTCCTCGGGGGCGATACTATCTCCAGCAGTCGAGGTTAACATGGGCGCTCGAAAGAGATCTGATCTCGGGTTGAGGTTGTCTCCAATCTTATCTCTGGCCAAGGTTGTCTCGGTCGCTCGAAAGAGATCTTCTCTGGTCGAGGTCGAAGTTGAAGCTCTCCAGCCGAGGTTGGCACGGTCGCTTGAGAGAGATCCTATCTCTAGCCGAGGTCGAAGCGGAAACTCTCCAGTCGAGGTTGGCACGGTCGCTCGGGAGAGATCCTATCTCTAATCGAGGTCAAAGCTGAAGCTTTCCGACCGAGGTTGGCACGGTCGCTCGGGGAAGATCTCGTATCTAGTCGAGGTTGATGGAGGTCCTAGTTTCTATGGACTTTGGAGTTCGGACTTCGGCTTTGCTCGCATTAGGACGAGGTTCTCCTTCTGTTCCTAACGGGCTATGGAGGCACATTCGGACCGTCGTCCGTCTTTCTCCATCTCGTCTAAGGTGAACGAGGCCTTCGACTTTGCTTGCATTAGGACGAGGTTCTCCTACTATTTCTAACGGACTATAAGGGTACATACGAACCATCGTTCGGGCCTCTCCTTTCGTCTCGACCTTTGTGAACGAGGCCTTCGACTTTGCTCGTATTAGGACGAGGTTCTTCTCTTGTTCCTAATGGGCTGTGGGGGCACATTCGGACCATCGTCCATCTCCTCCCATTCTGTCCTTTGTGAATGAGGCCTTCGACTTTGCTCGCGTTAGGACAAGGTTCTCCTCCTATTCCTAATGGGCTGTGGGGGCACATATGGATCGTCGTCCGCACATCTTCCTTCGTCTCGTCCTTTGTGAACGAGGCCTTCGATTTTGCTCGCGTTAGGACGAAGTTCTCCTCCTATTCCTAACGGGCTGTAGGGGCACATTCGGACCGTCGTCCATCTCCTCCCATTCCGTCCTTTGTGAACGAGGCCTTCGACTTTGCTCGCGTTAGGATGAGGTTCTCCTTCTGTTCCTAACGGACTATGGGGGCACATACGGACCATCGTCCGCGCCTCTCCTTCCGTCTCGTCCTTTGTGAACGAGGCCTTCGACTTTGCTTGCGTTAGGACGAGGTTCTCCTCCTATTTTTAATGGGCTATGGGGGCACATTCGGACCGTCATCCATCTCCCCCCATCCCATCCTTTGTGAACGAGGCCTTCGACTTTGCTCGGAAGAGATCTTATCTCTAGCTGAGGTTATTGCTCGCGTTAGGACGAGGTTCTCCTCCTATTCCTAATGTGGTAATTATTGACTGCTTCTTCTCTGTCATCGCATAGTTTTTGCATCTAGAAATAATATTATCGAAAGAAAAAAAAATTTATTGAAAGGAAGTTACTGACAGCGCATCCCCAAATTCTGTGTTTCAGGGTCATGGTAGCGTTGTTCCTCCGCATTTCTTCGGCAATAAGTTCTAGGGTGGACGACCTCCTTATGCTGGCCTTCTCAATTTGGTGCAAGCTCTTATCGCTGGAAGACGATGAATCGCTGATGCACCAAGCTCCACCCAGGGGTAATGTGGATGACGCCGTAAGGTGGCCGACCTCCTTGCGTTCTCTGGCTATGGTAGCGTCGAGCTCCTTGCCGTCTCTGACTATGATAGCGCCCTTGGCCGATCTTTTTCTGCTTCAGACTGGTGCCAGAGGAATTTACCCAGCCGTCCCTTTCTGACGAGCTTCTCAATTTCGTCTCGGAGCTGGATGCATTCCTCGGTGTCGTGGTAGTGGATGCAATGGTAGGGGCAGTACTTGCTTCAATCGTGCTTGTTTGGGGGAGATCGCAACCCTTCTGATCTTGACAGCTGATGGACTTCTTCGCATCCTTCTGTCGAGAATTTCTTGGTGGCGAGCTCGAGGTGAAGTTCGGCCTCACTTGCACTGGGGAGGTCGTAAACGCGATCGAACTTCATTCCACCTCCTTGCGAAATCCTCCGTGGGAATTTCTTGGTGGTGAGCTCGAAAAGTTTGGGCCTTGCGCTGTGGAGGTTGTAAGCACGGCCGAACTTCATTTCATTCCTTTGTGAAATCTGCGGGAGAACTTCATGCCCCTTTGTCGGAGCATCCTTGGAGTCATACTCGAGAGGGAGTCCTCGCTTGCCCTGGGGCGATCGTGAGTGCGGCCGAACTTTATCTCACCTCTTGTGAAATCTTTGTAGGGGTCTTCCTTGGTGACATACTCGAGCGAGAGTTGCTTGCACCGAACATTCTGACGATGAGGTTTGAGGGGGAGTTCGGCCTCACTTGCGTCGAACTTTATTCCATGGGAGAACTTCATTCCGTCCGCTTGCGCCAAACTTTGTTCCGCATTTCTGCGAAAGCTTCCACGGGAGTAATTCATGCCCCTTTGTCGGGGCTTCCTCGATGATGAGTTTCGAGGTGGAGTTCGGTCTTAATTCCGTCGAACTTTATTCCGGAGATCTTTCTGCCCCTTTGTCGAGCTTCCTTAGAGTCATGCTCGAGAGGAAGTTCGGCCTCGCTTGCACCAAACTTCATTCCGATGATGAGCTTCGAGGGGGACTTCGGCCTTAATTCCGTCGAACTTCGTTCCGGAGAACTTCATGCCCCTCTGTCGGGGCTTTCTTGATGGCAAGTTCGATAGCGAGCTCGACGGTCTCGTACATGCCGAACTTCTTTCCGCCCTCCTAGGTGAACTTCATGTCCTCTTGGTTGGGGCTTCCTTGATGAGGAGTTCGACAGCGAGCTCGACGGCCTCGCCCATGCCGAACATCTTTCCGCCCTCCTGGGTGAACTTCATGCCCTCTTGGTCGGGGCTTCCTTGATGATGAGCTCGAGGTGAAGTTCGGCCTCATATGCGCTGGAGAGGTCGTGGACACGGCCGAACTTCATTCCGCCTCCTTGCGAAACCTTCTGCGGAGAACTTTATGCTTCTGCAGGAGAGCTTCTGCTCTCCGTTTCTCCTTAGGACGATTGGTATGCCCGAATGCTCTTCCTTAAGGCCGGTTCCTCGCATCCTCATGACGGATTTGCTGGCGAAGTCCTCACCGGAGGTTGTCGGATGACTTGCATTGTCTCGATGGGATGAGAGCAGATGAATCTGGCGCGGAGGCCATCGATCGCCGAGTCGAATCTCTCTTGGAAGGCATTTTCTCTTCGAAAAAGAACTCTAGTGAGAAAGAAGAGAGATCTCCAGAGAGGGAAGAGAGAAATCGTCGCTGAGCACTCCTTTAAGAACAAAGAAACCTCGGAGGTTCAAGTCCTTCCTCTAGCGCCAACCTGTTGATGCAAAAACTGATCGTCGCCGGAGTCCGCTGCAGTGGAGGCTGATGAGGTCGCCATCGGGGACCTGCAAAATAAAGTTTCGTCCGGAGCTGGTAGGGGGTGGCTCCGGTAGGACCCTCCGACGATCAAGTCAGCTCCGGTCAAAAGGAATGGAGTACTCGAGAAGAGTTCCACTGAGCTTAGAGAAGGAGAGGAGAGCTTAGAGATCTTAGAGACTCGAGTTAGCGTATCTGGAGGATCCTTTATAGGCGGAGTTGATGGTGACGACCATACCGCCTGGCAGAGAGCCGTTAGGGCCGCATGAAGTTTGGTACGAAAAGGAAGGCGTCGTCCAACGGATAGTGACAGCCATTGGCAGGTCATGAGCCGCATGGGGCTGGTTATGAAGAGAGTGGTGGCGCCAATAGTGGCGGCCATATCGTTCGGTCTTGTCACCTGTTGCAGACTGATGGCGATAGTTCATCCAGAGGAGTTTGGACTTATAGGAGAGTTCGGCCAAAGGGGAGGCTCGAGAGGAGCTCGACCGCAAAAAAGTTCAGCCGGCTGAAGGGGATGTCTGGAAGAAGTTCGGCCCCTGAATAAATCCGACCGAAGAGAAAGCTTGGAGGGAGTTCGGCTCCCACAGGCGTGTGGCTGGAACGACGCGGAGAGAATTTGGCTCTTACGGGAGTCTGACTGAAATTCGATGGTTGAGTTCGACTAAAGCCCAGCCGCTGGGAGTCCAAGGAGCTCGGTCGGTTGCAGGGACGGTCGCTTGAGGAGTTCGACCGAGGAACAACCGCTGAGGAGTTCGAGCACTGAAAAATTTTATTAAAGTCCGGCCGCTTGGAGTTCAAGGAGCTCGACCGCTGAGGAGTTCAGCCGGTTGAAGGGGTTCCGTCCGGATGCTGAGAGTCCGAAGGGGCTCGACCGCTGAGAAGTTCGGTCGGCTAAAGGAATTCGGTCCGGATCCATTCGTTGAAACTCTTTCGCGACTACTGATTGCATCAGGCTGGACACCGAATTTGACTTCGGCAGGAGCAGGATTTATCTCCAACAGGACTCTATAAAAGAACCGCACTCTATCATTTACTCTCGCTCATTCCTTTTTTCTCACTCTGTGTCCACATCACATGCATATAATTTAAAAATAAATAATCATTTTTTTTAATTTTTATTTATCAATTTTATATAAAGAATATTCTTCTTGTGTATCTTGAAAATATATTAATTACTTTGCCAACTTTATTACCACTATATGCTCCTTTCTCTCGTAAAAGTTTGAAACATATTTGACTTTATCTCTTCTCAAATTCGAGTTCTATAGAACTTGTTTAGTTCGTAAAAGAAACTTTTTTTTTAAAAAAATATTTTTTGAATAATTATTTTTTAAAAATAAAATTTTAACATATTTGATTGACCATGTGAAATGATTGAAGAGTGGCTTATATTTGGTTGAGCATCCATTTTTTTCGAAAAATCATATAGAATACCTACTATACCCTTAATAGATATAAGACATACATTTTGCTCAAAAACTTTATATATATAGTAATATTATATTTATATTAATATAAAAATAATACTAATATATTATAATATAATATTAAATTATATTAATTTATTATATTAATATAATACTAATATATATTATATTATGTTAATACAATATTAATATTTTAAAATAATAAATTTATTAATATCTTAATGAATACAATATTATATTAATATAAATATTGATATATTAATATAAATATTATATTAATATTAATAAAATATTATATTAGTATAAATATTAAATATAATAGATATTATAATATTAATATTATATTTATGTAAATATTAAGATAATATTAATATTATATTATATTATCATTATTTAATATTTTATCCTAACTATTTATAGTATTTTATAAAATCTTAGTCATAGATTTTAAAAAGATATTTTAAAAAAGAAAAAAGTACTATCACTTCTCAACTCATGAAAAGTATCAAAATTCATCTCATTCATGAATTTTTATTTTTTATGAAATATGAAAAGTAATTTTTTATGAAATTTTTTTTTCTGTTCTATCTTTTCTTAAAACTTCAATCAAATAAGAGGCTCATTTTCCACTTTTCAAAAATTATCTCTTTTATCCTTCACTTCTCATGAACAAAATGAGTCCATATATATTTATTACTTTATTTTTATCCACTAAATCAAATTTTATAATACATATTTTAAGGATAGACATCCTTTGGAAAGATGGGCAACGGGCATGAGTGATGCATATTTGAGGAAAGATAAAATGGGGTAAGTGATAACTTTCAAAAATAAAAAAATAAAAAAAATAAAAAAATAAAAAAAATAAAATATATGAATTAGGAAAGAATATCAGTGTTTAAATTTTTTTTGAATTTTTAAAAATAGTTTAATGATTTGAGGATGCGGATAAGAGGTGAATAATTTTCTTTAAAAATAAAATCTAACTTGTTTGTAATGCCTAGGAACGAAGAAATAGAAACGGAAGAATAAATAGTGATGCATGTTAACCGTATATCCAATTTTTTTTAATTATATACTGCATAAATATTTATGAAAGGAAGAACTGTGATTATTATAATTATAAATTCCAACAAAAAATTATTACAATTATCAAATTAAACATGTTTCATTTAAAATAGTATGCTTCCCTCTCAATGGATAATATGGTATAGATAAATTAGTCCTCAAAAGCAAGTAAGAACTTTCTTGATCAAGACTCCCTCGTGGTTTTAGGGAAGATCGAGGCCTTGCGTCATGGTGAACCTATCTCTGGCTTCGAGAGCGAATAAATCCAGCCAGGTGTTGAGTAAAGGTCACTGATTTTGGTCTTAGTGGCAAAATTTGTCCGTAATTTACCGTCCCTCACCGGCCCCCCAAATAAAATAGCTACCATGCGTCCAGCATCCAAAATAAATACAAAAAAAAAAAAACACCTCGATGTGCAGACCTAGGAAAGTCCAGGCCTCTGGAGAAATCTGCCTATAAACTATAATAAAAATTTTTGACCGACACTAAAATGTAAAGCAACCTTCACCTCTAACCATGAAAGTGATATAGACATCATCTCCATATCGACCTAAATATAAATAAAATTTTAAAAATTTAATTAATATTTATATTCATATTTATATTTATTAAAAAAATAAATATAAATATAGACAGCTATCCAATATATATTTGAATCTATATATAATCTTATATAATTTTATATAATATTTATTATTTTTTAAAATATATATATATATATATATAATTAACTTAATTTATTATTTATATAGTAATATCTTTAATTTTATAGTTATTATATTTAATTATCTAAATTATATCTATAATTATATTTATATTTTTAATATCTAAATTATATCTATATCTATTTATAATAAATATAAATATAAATTTTTATATTTAAATAATATTTATATTTATATTTATTATAAAAATAAATATGAATATGAATATGAATATTTAATCTGATTTCAGTTCTATCTTCATCATCAGGTTATAACAGACATTACGTTGGAGCCCAACTTGGATGGTAATAGAAAGACAAAAACTTCACTCCCGGGCAAGGATCTAACCGTGTTGCCGGATCCATTGCTTACACCGAAAAAGTAGTCACGCCGGAGAAAGACCATCAAAAAGTTAAGCCAATTCATGCAGCATGTTAGCATTAGCACAAATTTTGTCCACGTCTTTTGGAATTCCAATCTTTTTTCCATGATTCACGTGACTCATCTATCCCTTCGACTTTTTATATCCCAACGATTAGTGGTTAGAATAACCAAATCAAGCAAGCGGTGGTCCGAACGCGGCAGTTCTTCGATTTTGTTTGATTGGTAGAGAAAAAGGCAACAAGTGGCCGTTAATCGAGAGAGGATTGAAATGGATAGACGGTTGGTCTCCTCTTTGTGGTTCCGTGCGGGGGTCAGATCCCCACGTTACAGGGTCATTTTTCCTGGGCAAGTTTGTCTCTCACTCGAATTATTTTTTACGTCGCTTCCTGTCGGTGCCAGAGAAGATTGGGATAAGGGAATAAACCCATTTGATATTCTAATTTACATTCTGTTATGTCTCCCTTGGGGAGTGGGCCGATTCGGCGTAGATGTGGGAAAAGATAAGCGGGGGCCAATTGAATGGCGGTGTGAAAGCGACCAATGGCCCACAATGTGATATAACACAGACGAATGAAATAATGTTGCATGAAGGCCTGAGTTCGAACCGAGCTACCCGGTAGGGATTGGTAGGTAAGGTAATTGCCCTTTTCATTTCCCCTGGTAAAGACAGTAAATGCGTTAACAACTAAGTTGACCCTCCCTCTAAAAAATTATTTATACTACATGCAACACGTGGGATTGCACACCACTAACATAGTCTCTTAATCCCGTAGGCTCCATTCATCAAGTGCACATCTCGATGCACCATTTTAGAAATTGGGATGCTAGGTTATTGCCCTCTTTCTTCCTGGATGAAAAGCGTAAATGCCTTAATGATTAAGTTGGCTCTCTTCGAAATTATTAACGATGCATACAACACGTACGTAAGCGTGCACCTTTCTGAAAAGATGCATCAAAATATGCACTGATGAATGAAAAATAAAAACAAACGACTAGACCTATCAATAGATCGAGTTTGGATCGGAATCTGAATATCTAGATTCAGACCGATCTTAATTACTGGTATCGAATTCGGACCTAAATATCCGACCAGTCTGATCTTGAAGTACTAGATCCGGACTCTAATGAATTCTGAATATCTAGACTTGATTCTGGAACTCGAATGGACCGAGAGCTGCCATCGATCGAGAGATTGAGAGAGGGAGAGAGGGGAGGAGGCACGAGCGAGATGTGATCTGGCTGTGGCCTGCTAGCGAGCAGATCTTGCGATGAAGAGAGAGAGGCGGGGAGGAGGGGAGGGAAAGCGCCGAGAGCCACCATCGGTCAAGTCTTCGAGAGACTGAAAGAGGGAGATTGAGAGAGGGAGAGAGAGAGGGGAGGGGGCATGGACAAGATGGGGTCCAGCTGCTGATGTTGATGAGCAGTTCTTGCAGTCACGACAAAGAGGAGGGGAGGGTGAGGTGCTGTCGGTCGAGACAGAGAGAGGGAGATAGAGGGAGAGAGGGGAGGGGGTGCAGGCAAGATGGGGGTTCGATCGTGGTCCGTCGGTAATGGATCTCACGATGGAGAGGAGAGGCGGGGAGGAGGGGAGGAAGAGCGCCAAGAGCCATCTTCGATCGAGTCTTCGAGAGACTGAGAGAGGGAGAGAGGGAAGGGGGCACGGACGAGATGGGGGTTTGGCCACTGTCGGCTAGTGGATCTCGCGGCCGCGGCAAAGAGAAAGAGGGAGGGTGGAGGGGAGGGTGAGGCCCTGTCGGTCGAGATAAAGAGGGAGAGAGGGGAGGAGACACGAGTGAGATGGGGGTCCATCCGTAGCTCGCCGACGAGTGGATCTCGCGGCCGTGATGGAGAGGAAGATGTAGGGAGGATGAGCTACTGTTGGTCAAGAGACAGAGAGGGAGAGAGAGAGAGAGAGAGACTGAGAAATAAATGAGAGAGATTATATATTGTTGGTGCAGAATCTGGTTAATGCCAGATCGAGCTGGAGTCGAGAAAGACGAGATCGTCATCGGTGATCTGCAAAATAAAGTTTCGTTCGGAGTCGGTGGTGGCGGCTCCGATAGGATTCTCCGATGACCAAGTCGGCTCTTCTGGCCAACAGAAATGGAGTGTTCAGAAAAGAGTTCGACAGAATTTTGGGGAGGAGAAGAGAGCTTAGAGAAAACGTATCTGAAGGATCCTTTTTATAGACGGAGTCGGTAGCAGATTGATGGTGACAGCCATACCATCTAGTAGTGGACCACGTGAGATTTGCTACGGAGAGAGAGGTATCGTCAAACTGATAATAACAGTCATACCATCTGATCGTGGGCCGTATGAAATTTGTTATGGAGAGAGAGATGTTGCCAGACCGATAATGGCAACCATGTCATCTGATGAAAGCATGTGTTTGAAATTCGATCGGGCTGAAGGAGTCCGACTGTAAGAGTAATCCAGAGAAAGTTCGGCTCCTAGAGGAATTTGACTGAAGGAGAAAGTTCAAAGGAGCTCGGCTTTTAGAGGAACTCGACTGAAGGAGATGTCCGGAAGGAGTTCGGCTCTTGTACAAACTTGACTGAAGGATAAATCTGAAAGTTTGACTTCTGAAGAAATCCGATCAAAGGGGATGTCTGGAAGGAGTTCAGCTCATGAAAGAATTCGACTGAAGAAGGTGTCCGAAAGAAGTTTGACTTTTGAAGAAATTTGACTAGAGAAGATGTCCGGATGGAGTTCGGCTCCTGGAGAAATACGATTGAAGAAAAAATCTGAAAGAAGTTCGGCTCTTGAAGGAGCTTGACCGAAGGAGAAATCTGAAAGAAGTTCAGCTCCTGAAGGAATCCGATCGAAGGAGATGTTCGAAAGGAGTTCGACTCTTGGAGGAACTCGACTGAAGGAGGTATCCAGAAGAAGTTTGGCTTCTGGAGGAATTCGACTGGAGGAAATGTTCGGATGAAATTCGGCTCCTAGAGGAATACGATTGAAGGAGGAATCTGAATGGAGTTCGGCTCTTGGAGAAATTTGACTGAAGAAGGTGTTCGAAAGAAGTTTGGCTCCTGGAGAAATCCGATAGAAATTCGACTTCTAAAGGAGTTCGACTAGAATTCAATCGCTGAAAAAATTCGACCGACTGAAAGAGTTCAACTAAGGTTTGGCTACTGAAAGAGTTCGACTGTGGTCCGACCGTTGATCAAAGCTCTTCTGTGATTATCGATTGCTTCAGACTAAGCATTAGACTGGACTTCGGTGGAAGCAGAATTTATCTTCAATAATAGTTTTTCCACTTTTTAGTTCAAAATTCGAAGGAAGGGAGTACAAAAATACAACTGCCGAAGTCCTTTTTTGGGCTCTGCACCTATTGAGATTGAAGCTCGGAGAAAATCTTATCTCCAATCGAGGTTGATGTTAAAGTGGAAGCTCAGGAAAGATCTTGTTTGCAACCGAGGTACAAGGAGATCTTGTCTCCTGTTGACATTGCGGTTGAAGCTTGTGAGAGATCTTATCTTCAGTCGAGGTTGAGGTTGAAGTTGAAGTTGAGACTCGGAAGAGATCTTATCTTCAGCCAAGGTTGAAAGAGGTCTTATCTCCTATTGACGTTGAAATTGGAGCTCGGAAGAGATCTTGTCTCCGGTCGAGATAGACATTGATGCTCGAGGGAGATCTTGCCTCCAACCTAAGTTAAAAAAAAATCTTATCTCCTATTAACGTAGACATTGAAGCTCGAAGGAGATCTTATCTCCAGCCGAGATTGAAGGAGATCCTGTCTCCTATTGACATTGAAGTTGGAGCTCAGAAGAGATCTCATCTCCAATCGAGGTTGACGTTGAAGCTCGAGAGAGATCTTCTCTCCAACCGTGGTTGTCGTTGAAGTGGAAGCTCGGAGGAGATCTTGTTTTCAACCAAGGTTGAAGTCGATCTTATCTTCTATTAACGTTGCGGTTGAAGCTCGGAGGAGATCTTATCTCCAGTCGAGATTGAAGAAGATATTATCTCCTATTGAAGTTAGGCATAATAGGACTATTGTCGGAGCCTCTTCTCTCACCTCGTCTAAAATGAACGAGGCCTTCGACTTTGCTCACGTTAGGACGAGGTTCTTTTCCTATTCTTAACAAGCTATGGGCGTACATAAGGGCCGTTATAAGAACCTCTTCTCTCATCTCATCTAAAATGAACGAGGCCTTCGACTTTGCTCACGTTAGGATGAGGTTCTCCTCCTATTCCTAACAGGCAGTGGGGGCACATAAGGGCCATTGTAAGGGCCTCTTTCTACATCTCATCTAAAATGAACGAGACCTTCGACTTTGCTCACATTAGGACGAGGTTCTCCTCCTGTTTCTAACGAGCTATGGGAGCATATAAGAGCCGTTGTAAGGACTTCTCTCTCCATCTCATCTAGAAAAATGAGACCTTCGATTTTGCTCGCATTAGGACGAGGTTCTCCTCCTATTTCTAATAGGCTATGGGGACACATAAGGACCGTTGTCAGGGCCTCTTCCTCCATCTCATCTAAAATGAACGAGACCTTCGATTTTGGTCGCGTTAGGATGAGGTTCTCCTCTTGTTCCTAACATGGCCATTTTTAATTGCTTCTTTTCTGTCATCACATAATTTTTGCATTAAGAAATAATAATATTGAAATGAAAGAGTTTTATTATGGAAAAATTATTGATAGTACATCCTCAGATTTTTTGAGTTTCAAGATTGTGTGAGTGTTGTTCCTCTGAGCTCCTTCAGATGATAAGTTTTGGACCGGATGACCTCCACCACTTTATACGGGCCTTTTCAATTTGTAGCAAGTTTTCTCTGACTTTGAGGCTAGAAGATGGTGACTTGCCGAAGCACTAAGTCCTCCATTTTGAATATTTTACTTCTGACTCTAGAGTTATAATATCGGATCATCCTTCGTTTGTAGGTCTCCATCCGAATCTGAGCTTTCTCCCTTTTTTCTTTTAGCAGATTCAGGTTGGCTCTGAGGTTCTGCAGATTATACTGCTCATTGAAGGCCATGATCTGTGCTGATGTGAGTTTAAGCTCGTCTACTTATTTGGCGTTTGCTTTCTGTCTCTTCGGGGCGTGGTTGTGCATCTTCTGTTTTATCGGCCAATGCTTCGGATCAATGGTCAGTCGATGTTCCATAACCTTGGCATCAATTTTTGGTATATCCGCTGGGGCTCAGACAAAGACGTCCGCATTCTTCTTGAGAAAGACGATGAGTTGCTTTCGAACCTCATCCTCCAAGTTGGAGTCGATCTATACTGCATACTCCACGTTCCCATCATTTAAGGGCACAGATATGAGGTCCTCCATAGGCTCGTCCCGTTCCTCGATGAGGTCGTCACGGACATCCAGCCCATCAATAGGATAAGGGTCAGACTATTCTTCCTTATACAGGATGATTGAGTAGTAGTGCCTTATCAGAGCTTGATCTCCTCTGATCTTTTTGATCTCGTGACTTATCGAGAACTTTATATTCAAATAATAAGTTGATACCACTGCCCAAAGTGCATTTAGACCAGATCGATCGAGGATAGCATTATATGCATATAAAGTCTTTACGACTAAAAAATCGATCTATGCCCTAGTCAGCTTTGGACGTTGCCCTACAGTCATAGCCAAGGTCATTATGCCCTCAACTGGTACGACATCGTCAGTAAAGCCTACCAACGGAGAGTTCATCGGTCCTAGATGGTTATTGAGTAAGAACATTTTCGAGAAAGCATCATAAAATAAAATATCAGCCGAGCTTTTATTATCTACCAAAATACGATGTACATCATAGTCGGTAATGTTTAAAGAGATTACAACCACATCATTGTATGGGAACTGGACCCCTTGAGCATCTGCCTCAGTAAAGATTATGGATTCTTCAGTTCTCCATCTCTTCACTGATCTCTCGAATCCACTGGCCTCTCCTCGTCGAAATCCCCTCGAGATAGTGTTAATGATGCCGAAAGGTGGCCGATCTCCTTCTTGATCCTTTCCACTTAGTGGTTCAGGCTGTGGTAATGCTCTCGATCGATCTTTCCATCATTCAGACCGTCGTCGTAGGAATCGATCAAGTCTACCTCGCTTGATGAGCTCCTCGATCTCACCTTGGAGTTGAATACACTCCTCAATGTTGTCATCATGGTCACGATGATAAATGCAGAATTTGTTATGATTGCATTTGCTGGGATGAAAATGCATCCTTTTTGGTTTCGACAATTGCTCCCTGATTTTCATCATCACTTAGATTTTTGGAGCATTAAGAGGAGCGTAGTTATGAAATCTTCGTTGGGAAGAACCTCGTCGTGCCCTTCTGTTGGGGCTTCCCTGCCTTCGAGCCCGGAGAGGAGTTCGGACTCGCTTGCACTTAGAGAAAGTTCGGAAGTGCGGTCAAGCTTTACTCAACTTTCCTTCCTCGATGGGCCTACCCGACTCGTCGATTCATCACTCACCAAAGGCTTCATCGTCCTTGGCCTTGAAGGCCTTTTCAACTCGGGCATAACCTTCAGCCTAAGCTAGCATATCGACGAAGTCCTTGGAGTACTTCTTTTCTAGGGAGAATAGCAAATTATTCTTCTAAAGGCCGCCCTTGAGTGCGGCCATGGCGACTGATTGATCCAGATTCTGGACTTTCAATGCAGCAACATTAAATCGGATGACATGAGTTCGGATGAATTTTTTCTCCTTCTGCTTAATGGTCATCAGAAATTCTGAACTTCGGTGCGGACGTCGGCTGCTGACGAAGTGAGCCATGAATTGATGGCTCATCTGATAAAAAAAAAAGATGGTACCAAACTTAAGTGCTGAGTACTAGTTCCTGGTAGCTCTCTTTAAGATGGATGGAAAAGCCCGACACAAAATAGCGTCTGACGCATCGTGGAGCAACATCATTATCCGAAAGGCCTTTAGATGGTCGACCGAATCGATAGTCCCATGGTAACTCTCAAACTATGGAAGCTTAAAGTTCGGTGGGATCGGTTTCTGCATAATCTTTTGAGAAAAAGGATGGTCAGTGTAAATATCATTACCGTATGAGGAGGGAGTATGACAGAGCTCTTCGATTTGTTAGCTCATTTCTAAGAGCCATTGATCCAAAAGATCTTTCCGATAATTGATCTTCAGGATTTTCTGATGGAACAGGTGTGAAGCTTCCCCTGGGTCGAGTCATGGTCCGAGCAGGGGCCCTCCATCATCTGCTTCTCCTTTTTGGAGATTAAAGGTCGGATAACCCAAGTCGGCCATTCCCGGACCAGACCTCGGGGTTCCAGAGAAGCCTGCTCCGATTGAACTGATGTTGGAGCTTGCCGATGTATGGCTTGTATTGTCTCCATGAGACCGCAAACCTGCTGGACCAGCAGATTGAACTACTCCACATCCACCATGGCCGTAGGTGGAGCCTGAGTTGTCGGGGTTGAAGCGGGAGTGGTAGGTCTGGACGGGATCTGGCTATAGAGGCCACTGATCATCGGATCGAAGCCTTCCTAGGTGGCATTTTTTCTTGAAGAAGAACTCTAGAGAGGAAGAAGAGAGATATCTAAAGAAGGAGGAGAGAGATCGCTGCTGAGTACTCCTTTAAGAACAAGGGAACCTCAGGAATAGAAAGCCCTTTCTCTAGCGCCAATTCTATTGGTGCATAATCTAGTTAACGCCGGATCGAGCTGGAGTCAAGGAAGACGAGGTCGTCACTGATGACCTGCAAAATAAAATTTCGTCTGGAGTCGGTGGTGGTGGCTCTGGTAGGATCTTTTGACGATTAAGTCAGTTCTTCTGATCAACAAAAATGGAGTGCTCAGAAAAAAATTTGGCAGAATTTTGAGAAGGAGAAGAGAGCTTAGAGAAAACATATATGGAGGGTCCTTTTTTATAGACGGAGCCGGTAGCAGATTGATGGTAATAGCCATACCGTCCGATAGTGGACCGCATGGAATTTGCTACGGAGAGAGAGGTATCGTCAGACTGATAATGACAGTCAGACCATCTGATCGTGGGCCGCATAAAATTTATTATGGAGAGAGAGGTATTGCCAGACTGATAATGACAATCATGCCATCTGGTGAAAGCATGTGTTCGAAATTCAACTGGGCTAGAGGAGTCCGACTGCAAGAGTAATCCAGAAGGAGTTCGACTCCTAGAAAACTTGACTGAAGGAGAAATTTCAAAGGAGTTTGACTCCTGGAGGAACTTGACTGAAGAAAAAATCTAGAAGAAGTTTGGCTCGTGGATGAACTTGACTGAAGGTGGTGTTCGAAAGGAGTTCGGCTCCTAGAGGAATACGACTGAAGGAGAAATCTGAAAGGAGTTCGGTTCCTGAAGAAACTTGACCGAAGAAGAAATCTGGAAGGAGTTTGGTTCCTGAAGGAATCCGATCGGAGGGGATGTCCGGAAGAAGTTCGGCTCCTGGAGAAACTCGACTGAAGGAGGTGTTCGGAAGAAATTCGACTTCTGAAGGAATCCGATTGGAGAAGATGTCCGGATGGAGTTCGGCTCCTGGAGGAATACGACTGAAGGAGAAATCTGGAAGGAGTTCGGCTCCTGAAGGAACTTGACTGAAGGAGATGTTCGGAAGAAGTTCAGCTCCTGAAGGAATTTGATAGGGATTCGACTTCTGGAGGAGTTCGACTAAGGTTTGGCCGTTGGAAGAGTTCGGCTGTGGTTCGGTCACTGATCGAAGCTCTTCCGTAATTACCAATTGCTTCAGGCTAAGCATCAGGCTGGACTTCGATGGAAGCGGAGTTTATTTCCAATATATATATAATATAATATAATATTATATATACAATCAAGTTTCGAATTTATTGGATTTGGATACTAAATTTTTAGATTCTATCCATTTATATCATAGTTTATCGGATCTGAATTCGGATTCGGATAAATGGGTCTAATATTAGTATTAAATTTGGATCTGTTAGATAAATATCTATAAGTTTTGGATCTGAATTCGATCTGTTGATAGATCTACAAATGACTGTGATTGGTAATATAGAATGGTGCATCTAGACATGCACTCGATGATAAAGCCATGAGAGACCGTGATTGATGGCACATGCTGCTATGCGGTGTCCGCAACGCAGGAAATTATTTCTCCCCCTCTTGTTATGGCATGGTGGAAAGATGCCACGGTGGCCATGAGGACACCTATGTTGTCGTGTTCCTCCGGGACGGTGCTGCATCCCATATGATAGCACGAGATGTCTGTGAGAACCTCAATTCTTCAATCATATTGTTCGTAACCTAGTTCCGGTTGCATGAAGCCTTGTTGGAGTGGGGACGACGTTGCCCCTTGTTATGTTATACCAATGTACTCAAGCTAGATGCATGCATACATAAAATCATTATCATTTAGTTGGAATAAAGCAATATGTCAGCTACTGTAGCCCACCCTGCGCGTAATTGTTACAGGCCGATGACTCGATGCAACAGTGGGACGATGGCATCCGTAGGAATAACTCGAGAATGGTATGCACAGTGTATGGTATGTTTGATTCCTGTAGTTAGGCTTGTATGTAATTCATGGCTAGGGGAGTATTGCTGGGAAGTAATGGAAACCTCAGCTAGCTTCGTGCTTCTGAGGGAAGTTCTCTGTGTAATTTCCTCATTATTACCAGGATATGTAGGTTAGGAGTATGTATATTTAGTTGGACTGGTGATCTTTCCTATAGGCGCAAATAAGCAAAGAAGTGATCCTGTGTTTGCTTGCAAGAGAGAGAGGAAACCAAAATTAAACCATGTGATATTGAAGGTTTTCAAAGAGTCGGAATTATGTAGGAAAAAAAAGAGCCATAACTGGACTTCGCATTTTATTGCACCGGTTGAGTAGGAACACTTAATTCGCTGCATGTCGTGCCAATAAAGAGATAGATAAATGTTGCTCACTTTTTTTCGAGTAATCGTTGCAACGAATTCATGCAAATTTTATTGTTGATGTGAACACAAATGTCATAGTATAAGTTAAAAATAATGGAAATATAGAAAAGTTGAAGATTTTTTTTTTATTATTTTTTTTTAAAAAGGAGAGAAGTAGGAGCAAAATATGTGCCTGATACAGTTGTTTTTATATCCTTGGCGGTAGAAAAGTAATATATTGATCGGTTTCATTTTTTATCTAATTGAAATTGAACCAAAAAAAGATAAATATTGCTCATGAGTAATAAATTTATTATTATTTTTGAGTCTCATTCTTGGTAAAACCATCATGCATGCATTGTGGTGGTGTATTTTGGAATTAAAAAAAAATGATGGAGAAGGAAGACTTTCTGAAAAACTCCTCCTGCTCCCTCTATCTCATAAGTAATAAAATTATTATTTTATTATTCTCGAGTCTCATTCTTGGTAAAACTACTATCGTGCATGTGTTATGCTCATGTATTTTGAAATAAAAGAAAAGATAATGATGGAGAAGAAATAGTTGCTGTATGAAAACTCCTCCTTCTCCTCCTCCTCCTTTCTCCCTCTCTCTCTCTCTCTCTCTCTCTCTCTCGCCATTAGTTTCTTGTTTAAAAAATTTCTACCCATATTAATTAGGTAGAGGCTTGGTATAGTATTCCAATTCAATCAGATTCTACTATGTATTCCAATTCAATCAGATTCTACTATATATAATAAATAATAGATATACATAAATGCTACACGTCTCCTAATTATTGCACTTGACCACTCACTGGCTTTCTATTTTGAAGTTTCTATAGTAGCACATCACTGCCAAATTTCTGGTTCCAGCTCAGTCGAATAAATATCGAACAGCTTAATTAAATATATAAAGGTTGGGTAGCTTGCATCAACACCGAGTTCTGCCTTTTTAATGCTGATGTCATTCAATTGGTTTGTTAGTTGGCGAGAAGGAGATCAACAATGACAATATGTGTTTTTATTACTGAATTGGGAGCTATTTGGGAAGATTTTGTGCTTGCATTTTATAATTTTCAATACAGAGTATTATTACTTGAAGATGATTCCAGCATGGTTATTAATTGGATTAGTGGAAAGTCTCTTTGTAGACCATCGATTTATTTTTTATTTGATATCCTCCATCTGTCCGCATCTTTGAAATTTTTTGATGCAAATCACATTTTCATAGGTGCTAATTATCCGTGTAATAGTTGGCCAGCGGTGATTCTAATTATAATGCCTATATTAATGAGAATGTGTTTTCGAAATTAGCTTTGTTATCATAATTCGATTGTATATCGTTTTCTTATGGATGGTCTCGCCAAGATCACCTAAAGGTGTTTTTTATTTTTTTAAGCAACAAAAAATCTTGGTGGCTATCAAAGATGAATATTAGACTCAACTTTTAACTTTGGGTTAAAAATAAATGTCCCTCTCTGTTTTGTATCAAGCTGTAGATAGTTCAGCATTTTGAATTGCTGCAATATCAACCTCATATTTTCTATATTGCTGGAATAAATCTTAAATCCATCTAATTGTCAGGTAGGAATTTTCAAAGTCTATTATAAAAATGCAACTGTTGCAATATATACATCAAAACAATATCCATAAATGTACATAAGTTATTATCATATTCAATAACTGTGAGCCATGGTCAAAATTATATGAATTTTAAATATATTGGAGTGATAAGGAAAATGCAATACTATCATTGCAACAATTCAAAATGTAAATAGAATATTTGTAGCTCAATACAAAACTCAGAGGATGTTCATTTTTTAGCACTTTAACTTTTGCAGGGTAAAGCTAACTCATGACACAGGAATGTACCTTGCAATTCACAGATCACAATGAAGCCTCCGTTGAAAATTACCAACTAGTAAATAATATATAAATAAATAAAAAAGATTAAAAGTGAAAGGTGAAGTGCAACGGGTATCTCCTCTTATCAAGAGGGCATACACATGTACACAAAAGATCCTCGCATAGATCTTTTCATCAAACGAAGTAGTTCTTGGGCAAGTTATATATATCGAAGCTGGGAGCTTTGTCGCGGTCAACAAATCCATGGTCCTTTTTGCCTCAACGAACCAATTCTTTGACAGGCGAACCCCACAGCACATGCACCATGCACGGAAAAAAAAGACATCACCCATACACATCCCTATGGCCGTCACGAGGGATGGAAATTGACCTTCTCTCTGTACTTCTCTGCAGCTAGGTAACAACAATCAATTGAATGCTGTTGGGGATAAATCCCGCTCCTGCCGAAGCCCGGTCCGACGCTCAGCCCAATGTAACCAGTAGCTGCTGAAGAGCTTCAGCGCCAGGCGCCAGGCCGAGCTCCTAAGACGGCCGAACTGCTTAGAGGCCGAACTCCCCTGCACCAAGGTCTCGGCCGAACTGCTTAGAGGGCGAACTCCCACCGCCAGCCGAACTTCCTGACGGCCGAGCTCCATGGACTCCAAGCGGCTGGACTTCTTCAGGAGACGGACTCCTCCCAGACGCCCGTTCGGCCATCCGAGCTCCTCCCGGGTTTTCCCATGCAGCCGAACTCCTTCGGACTTCCCACGGCCGAACTCCTTCGGACCGACTCCAGGCGAGCCCATGCAGCCGAACTCCTTCGGACTTCCCACGGCCGAACTCCTTCGGACCGACCCTAGGCGACCGAACTCCTCAGCGAGCCCTGGCCGAACCAACTAGCAACCGAAGTCCTTCAACTGGCCAGCCGAGCTTCCTTCGAACCTCTCAGCGAGCCCGAACTCCTCAGCAGTCGTCACTGGGCCGAACTCCTCAGCGGTCGCCCTCATCAAACTTCGGCCGACCGAGCTCCTACCGAACTCTCAAGTGTCCAAGCCTCAGCCCAAGCCCAACAGCCGGCCGAACCCCAGACGGCCGAGCTTCGGCTTCTCAGCAGCCGAACTCTTCTGCGGACGAGCCTTAGCTGCATACCTCTTGCCAGACGCCTATGGGAGCCGAACTCCCTCCTATCTTCCTCTTCAGGAGCCCGAACTCCTCCGAAATGGGCACACGACGAAGGCCTTCAACCCTTCATTCGGCAAGCTCTGCAACCATCACCATCAGTCAGTCCGCCGTACCATCGGTCAGTCCGCCGCGGGCGATAGCGACCCACTGCCAGGCGGCGATGGCTGTCACCCTCAATCCGCCGCACACGGCACCAGTGGGACTGACTCCGCCGAACCTCGAGCGGCCCGCCAGCACGCGGCTGCAGTTGTCACCATCAAGCTCCATGCTGCCCGACGACTCTCTGCCAGACGGCACAGCCGTCACCATCAACTAAGCTCCGCTATAAAAGGACCCCTCCCGACATACTAAGGCTAAGCTCTCTGAACTCTCGACTCTCTAAGCTCTCCTCCACATCTCTAAGCTCCGGAACTCATTCCGAGCACTCCATTACTGTTGGTCGGAAACTAACTTGACCGTCGGAGGGTCCTGCCGGAGCCACCACCCCACCGGCTCCGGACGGGACTTCGTTTTGCAGGTCCCCGGCGGCGCCCAGCGGCCTCGATTGCGGCGACCTCCGGCGGCGACGGATTTCTGCACCAACAGATTGGCGCCGTCTGTGGGAACGAGGGACTGAACCTTCGAGGTTCCCTTGTTCTTAAAGGAGTGCTCGGCGACGATTTTCCGCCCCTGCTCCGGATCTCTCTTCTCCCTCTTCAGAATTCCTTCTCTGGAAAGAGGAAATGCCCCCCAGAAGGGCTTCGACGCGGCGCTCGACGGCTTCCGCGGCTCGATCCCCTCCGAGTCCGTCTGTCCCTGCTCCGGCCCCGGTGACTCAGCCCCCGTCTATAAGCCGCAGTGGATACGGAGCAGTTCAACCAGCTCATCCAGCACGTTCGCGGTCTCACGGAGGCGGTGCAGGCGGTGCTGCACCAACAAGTCCCAGTGCCAGCCCGACCGGCGCGGGACTCCTCCGAAGTCGGATGATCCAGTCCAAGAGCGACCGGCCTGGGCAGCCCGACCTCCGATACCCGGATTGGAGAGGCGGAGGAGGGAGAGCCCTTGTTCGGATCATGGATCGACCAAGGGTGAAGCCTCGCGCCCATCTCACCAGAAAGCCTTGGAGATCAGAGACCGGTGAGGACCTGCTGGGCCAAAGGCTCTTCGGAAATGAACCGGCGAATTGAAGAACTTCGTCCCCCCTCGCGTGGTGATGACGTTTGTGCAGACCCTCCTTTCTCGCAGAAAATCATGCAAGAACCTGTTCCACCGACCTTCGAGCTCCCTCAACTGGAAAGCTACGATGGAACTTCTGATCCGGTTGATCACCTGGGGGCCTTCCGGGCCATGATGCTGCTTCACGGCGCTTCAGATGCCGTGCTGTGCCGAGCCTTCCCGTCTACCTTAAAGGGAGCAGCGAGGAACTGGTACTCGGCGTTGAAGCCCAACACGATCTTCTCTTTCGACCAGATGAGCAGTCGGTTCGCGGCCCACTTCATCAGCAGCCGACGACCGAGCCGAGGTTCAGATTCCCTGATGAGCGTCAAGCAGAAGCAAGGGGAATCCATCCGGACTTACGTCACTCGATTCAACGCCGCGGCATTGGAAGTCCGGGACCTGGACCAGTCTGTCGCGATGGCCGCACTTAAGGGCGGCCTTCAGAAAAATAGCTTGCTGTTCTCTCTGGAAAAAAGGTATCCCAGGGACTTCGCCGACCTGCTGGCTCGAGCCGAGAGATATGCCCGTGCGGAAGAAGCCTTCAAATTGAAAGATGAGGAGCTCGTCAGAAAGGACCGGCTGGCGGACGAGGAAGAGCTGGGTGAAGCTCGGCTGCACTCGCAGACCCCCTACGAAAGCAGGCGGGCCCGAACTCCTCGAACTCGCCCTGATAAAGGAGGCGCGAAGGAGTCCTCCTTCCCGGAAGGTTCCGCCGCTATGCCCCCCTCAACGCTCCTCGAACCCAGATTCTCACCGAAGTAAAACACCAGCTGCCAAGACCGGAAGGATTACGATCTCCCCCAAACAAGCGCGATCGAAATAAGTACTGCCTCTACCATCACGACCACGGCCACGACACGGAGGGATGCATCCAGCTCCGAGACGAAATTGAGGAGCTCGTCAGAACGGGTCGGCTGGGTAAATTCCTCCGGTACCGGCCTGAAGCAGAAAAAGATCGGCTAAGGGCGCTGCCGTAGCCAGAGACTACAAGAAGGTCGGCCACCTTACGGCGTCATTCACATGGCCCCTGGAAAGATCTCGGTGCATCAGCGATTCGCCATCTCCCAGCAACAAGAGCTTGCACCAAATTGAGGAGTTCAGCATGAGGAGGTCGTCCACCCCGGAACTTATTGCCGAAGAAATGCGGAGGAATCAGCCTTAGGGAGGAGCCCAATCGCCCCTAAGAGAGAAACGGAGAGCAGAAGTTCCCCCGCTGAAGCGGAATGAAGTTCGGCGCGAGGAAGGCCGAACCCACCTATGAGCCCGTCAGCGAGGAAGCTCCGACAAAGAAGTATGAAGTCCTCCCGCGGAAGCTTCCGCGGGAAAGTGGAACGAAGTTCGGCGCAAGTAAGGCCGAACTCACGCTCCAGAATGTCCCCCAAAGGAACCGCCTACAAAGTGTTCACTGGAGGCGGAATGAAGTTCGGGCGAGAAAAGCCGGGCTCACCCCAAAGCTCGGCATCAAGGTAAAATGAAGCTCGGTGGAAAGCCGAACTCCTCAACTCAACCTCCAAAATAAAGTTCGGCGCCGGCAAGGACGGAACGAAGCCCCCCTCCCAGAAGGTTCCGCAACTACGACCCGCTCCTCTAACTCGAATCTTCGGCAAAGTTAAGAGCCAACCGCCGAGACCTGAAGGACTACGGCCTCTCCAAACATGCGCGATCAAGGAGAAGATCGGCTATAGGCACTGCCGAAACCGGAAAAGACAAGAAGGTTGGCCGTCCCGCGGCGTCATCAACGCCACCCCAGGGAGGAGCTAGGAGCTAGCCACATCGGTGATTGTCATCCCCAGCGACAAAGTCAAGAGAAGCATGGTCCAAATTATGAAGGCCGGCAGGAGATAGAGGAGGTCGTCTGGACGGGACTTGCTGCTCGAGGGAGCTCCGAGGAACAACACCCCGTCGACCCTCAAACGAGAGCGCGTTGTCCACGATTTCCCTTCGGTAAAATTCTCCCCTCTGCAAATATTATTTCTGGATGCGAAAACTATGCGATGACAGGAGAGCAGCAGTCGATAATCGCCGCGTTAGGAACAGGAGGAGAACCTCGTCCTAACGCGAGCAACAAGCTCGGCCGCAGGAGATAGCCCCGTCGCACAAAGATAAGATCTCCCCCGAGAGAAGCTCGGCCGCAGGAGATAAGCTCCCCCGAGCGCGTCAACCTCGGCTAGAGATAAGATCTCTCCCGAGCGACCGTTGACAACCTCGGCTAGAGATAAGATCTCTCCCGAGCGATCGTGAACAACCTCGGTTAGGAACAGGAGGAGAACCTCGTCCTAGCGTGAGCAAAGTCGAAGATAAGCCCCTCCACAAAGCGACCGGGACCTCGGCTAGAGATAGCGAGATCTCGGTCCTCGATGTGCCCCCACAACCTCGGTTAGGAACAGGAGGAGAACCTCGTCCTAGCGTGAGCAAAGTCGAAGGCCCCGTCCACAAAGGACGGGATGGGGGGAGATAGCGAGGATCGACGGTCCTCGATGTGCCCCCACAGCTCGGTTAGGAACAGGAGGAGAACCTCGTCCTAGCGTGAGCAAAGTCGAAGACCCCGTTCACGAAGGACGGGATGGGGGGAGAAGCGAGGACGACGGTCCGGATGTGCCCCCACAGCCCGTTAGGAACAAGAGGAGAACCTCGTCCTAACGTGAGCAAGGTTCAAGGCCTAGCCACAGAGTCTGCGGCAAGCTTCCCTACAGAAGACGAGGTCTCCTTCGGACCTCAGCTTCAACTTCGGTGTCAGCATCAGCGGGAGACGGGATCTCCCCCAAGCGATCATAACCTTGACTGCAGAAGAGGAGGTCTCCCCCGAACCGACTTCGGTTGATGAAGGCGATGTCAACTCCGACCCTGACCACGGGGGGCGACATTGACTCCGGCCTCAACGACGACTTCACCAATTTTGGCTGGAAATGAGTCCCACTTCAACTCCAAACATCGACTGGGGATGAAACCCCCCCGAGCTTCAGCTGCAACCAATGCGGAGCCTGGAAGAAGACTTCGGCAGTCGCCTGTTTTGGTACTCCCTTCCTTCAATTCTTGAACTCGGGAGTGGGGGGGCTATTGTTGGGGATAAATCCCGCTCCTGCCGAAGCCCGGCCCGACGCTCAGCCCAATGTAACCAGTAGCTGCTGAAGAGCTTCAGCGCCAGGCGCCAGGCCGAGCTCCTAAGACGGCCGAACTGCTTAGAGGCCGAACTCCCCTGCACCAAGGTCTCGGCCGAACTGCTTAGAGGGCGAACTCCCACCGCCAGCCGAACTTCCTGACGGCCGAGCTCCATGGACTCCAAGCGGCTGGACTTCTTCAGGAGACGGACTCCTCCCAGACGCCCGTTCGGCCATCCGAGCTCCTCCCGGGTTTTCCCTGCAGCCGAACTCCTTCGGACTTCCCACGGCCGAACTCCTTCGGACCGACTCCAGGCGAGCCCATGCAGCCGAACTTCTTCGGACTTCCCACGGCCGAACTTCTTCGGACCGACCCTAGGCGACCGAACTCCTCAGCGAGCCCTGGCCGAACCAACTAGCGACCGAAGTCCTTCAACTGGCCTGCCGAGCTCCTTCGAACCTCTCAGCGGCCGAACTCCTCAGCAGTCGTCACTGGGCCGAACCCCTCAGCGGTCGCCCTCATCAAACTTCGGCCGACCGAGCTCCTACCGAACTCTCGAGTGTCCAAGCCTCAGCCCGAGCCCAACAGCCGGCCGAACCCCAGACGGCCGAGCTTCAACTCCTCAGCAGCCGAACTCTTCTGCGGACGAGCCTTAGCTGCATACCTCTTGCCAGACGCCTGTGGGAGCCGAACTCCCTCCCATCTTCCTCTTCGGGAGCCCGAACTCCCCCGAAATGGGCACACGACGAAGGCCTTCAA
This sequence comes from Cocos nucifera, assembly GCA_006176705.1. Classification (NCBI taxonomy): domain Eukaryota; kingdom Viridiplantae; phylum Streptophyta; class Magnoliopsida; order Arecales; family Arecaceae; genus Cocos; species Cocos nucifera. Next base: position 1,452,208 of record QRFJ01000136.1, read on the forward strand.
CCCTTCATTCGGCAAGCTCTGCAACCATTACTATCAGTCAGTCCGCCGTACCATCGGTCAGTCCGCCGCGGGCGATAGCGACCCACTGCCAGGCGGCGATGGCTGTCACCCTCAATCCGCCGCACACGGCACCAGTGGGACTGACTCCGCCGAACCTCGAGCGGTCCGCCAGCACGCGGCTGCAGTTGTCACCATCAAGCTCCATGCTGCCCGACGACTCTCTGCCAGACGGCACAGCCGTCACCATCAACTGAGCTCCGCTATAAAAGGACCCCTCCCGACATACTAAGGCTAAGCTCTCTGGACTCTCAAGCTCTCTAAGCTCTCCTCCACATCTCTAAGCTCCGGAACTCATTCCGAGCACTCCATTACTGTTGGTCGGAAACTAACTTGACCGTCGGAGGGTCCTGCCGGAGCCACCACCCCACCGGCTCCGGACGGGACTTCGTTTCGCAGGTCCCCGGCGGCTTCCAGCGGCCTCGATTGAGGCGACCTCCGGCGGCGACGGATTTCTGCACCAACAAATGCCATATCAGAACTCAATTCGGCCGGGCATAATCTTGATCCAAATCAGGGTCCATGATCAAGATGATGCCAGTCGATGCCCAACCCAGGCCAGTATTAGTAATTGAACCCAGCCAAGAACATGGCTTGGGTACAATCGAACCAGTCCGGAGTGGACCAAACAACTGACCGCACCACGTGAACAACCACCCCAGCGCACACCCTCCTCGCATCCTCACGGAAATCACATGGGGTGGGGCCCAGATCCAGTGCATCAGTAGACGTACACATCCGTTGGGCGTACTGGTCTAGGGTCTAATAAAGCCCGTCTCATCAACAGCGTATCCTCCCGTCTTCTCCCCCCCCGTTCCCAGTCCCGGCCCACTTCCTCTGACCGGCCCAGGCGCAAGTACTACTGTAGTTAACTCCGCTCTCACCTTTTCCACCGCTTCCAACTTTCCTCGATAAGAAATACCCTTCAGTTATTCCCGCTCAACCAGTTCAGTTTTCAATTTTCCGCCCCCCATCGGGCGCCAGGCCGTACCATCCCTTAATTTAAACTCCAAACTTTCTCTCTGCACCAAGTTCTCCGACCACATTAGCTTATATTGCCACGTTTCATTAGGATATTGGTCGCACGCTGTTAAGTAAGCAATTAATTAGTGCCAAAAGAGTCGAGGGTGCCGTCGGTGGGCTCCCATCCGTAATTTCCCCCCTACCAAATTTCGCCATGCTGGCTCCCCTGTCCAGCACGTCACCCCTACTCCTCGACCCTCGCCCGCTGTACGATCCCCCACACCGCTCTCCCCCAATCAATTCGCTGCATCGACTCCCCCAAAATTTTCCATTCTCCTTCCCAACATATTCCCCCCACAAAATCCTCCTCCTCCCTTCCTCTGTGTCTCTCTCCCTCCCCTCCCGTGATCTCTTCTTCGACGCCGGCGTCTCTCTCCGAAAAAATAGCCACGTTGCTTGCTTGAAGAAGGGGGAACCTAGACCTCCCCTCTCCTCTCCCTTTTTTCCTTCTTTATTAGAAGCGAAGCATGTGACGTCTGACCGCCCGAATCCTCCTCACTCCACTCCACCCCTTATATTCCCCACCCTTTCTCTCCCTCTCCTCCTCTCTTCGGGGGAGAGAGAGAAAGAGAGAGAGGGGCGAGAGCTCGAATAGCGCGGGCCATGGCGGGGTCGTCGTCGTCGAGAGGGAGGAGCAGCTCCCCCTTCGGCTACCGGAAGCCTCTCTCGAGCTCCTACTCCTCGTCGTCCTCCTCGTCCTCGCTCATGAACGGGCGGCTGATCCCGAGGTCTTCGCCTTCTTCGGTTTCGTCCCACTTTTACAGCTCGGTCAAGGGAATGCCGAGATCCGTGACGCCCAGCCGCGGCCGCTCCGATCCCTCCAGGGGCCGCGCGCCAATAAGCTACCCTCCAGCGGAGGAGCTCGTCGTGGAGCTGGCCGACGGTTCGAGATCCGGCGATAGCATTACGGTGACCGTTAGGTTCAGGCCGTTGAGGTAAGGAGACCGGATCTGGTCGAGTCTAGATGGATCCATGGTTTCTTGGATTGGTTGTGGTGGATTTGGAGGTCTAGGTTTTGAGGATCTTGAACTGGTTTCTTTTGTTGTGTCGATTGCGTGAATGCAGTGAACGGGAATTCCAGCGTGGGGATGAGATTGCCTGGTATGCTGATGGAGATAAGATAGTCCGCAGCGAGTACAATCCGGCCACTGCTTATGCATTTGGTAATGTTTCTTAGTTAATTTCTTTCAGTTTAAGAAGCAATGCGAGATCTGATCTAGATTGTAAGCACTTCTTTTATCCATTATATATATGTTTTTGAACAAGAGTTTTGCTGTTTAGTGTTCCTTATGTTTATTTTGCTGTGTTTTCAAACTTTTTCACATGGTGTTCTCGTCTTGAATAAAATTGGCATGTAGTTCTGCATTCGACTAGCTGATCAAACTAGAATATAGCTATTAAAAATTAGAATGAAACGTTATAACTTGCCAACGAAATAACTTATTGGAAATCGGCTGAACCTAGATTTTTGTTGGCGATGTGAATTTCAACTTTCTAAGAGCAAAATTGCATAAGCTTGATTTATAACTGCATGCAATATAATTTATTATAGATTGAATATGGATATTGTACGTTTTGCAAATGCATGAAAACCAGATGATCATGATAGTCTGTTTATTGCCTGCAATTGATTCATGCATGCACATTGAAGGTCATCAGGAGCTCACATTACATTATTTCACGAGCATTTCTTCATATTTGAGATATTTGTCTGATTCCTTTTTTAGCTTTGTTAATCTCCTCCCTCCCCCGTCCCCCCTCCCTAGTTATGGCACAATGAAAGCACTCATGGTATTAAATTAATTTATTTTTTGTTTAGATAGAGTCTTTGGTCCTGCAATAACTTCTCCGGCGGTCTATGACGTGGCAGCTCGTCCTGTTGTTAAAGCTGCAATGGAGGGCATCAATGGTACATCTCCTTAGTTTTTGGTTCTAATATCTGGCTGCAAGTGCATTCGACTCTCAATGTCTTGTAAATTTAGTAACAGAAAAGTGGATTTAACTTTTGAGTCAGATTTGTTGTTCTTAAATCTCACTTGTAGGATTTTGTTTTTCTAAGAAGAGAAAATCTAGCTTCAAAACTTGCCTATGAATGCTTTTATTGTTATTATTGTTATTTGGACATTGATATTTGGGTTTTTAAGGACAAGTGCAGATCTAATAGCTGGACTAAATGTCTGCTCTGTTGGTGTTACCTCATACATCATTTTCCTTTTAAAAGAGGACTAGTAAGTTAATTAATTACATGGATCAACTCTACTTGTTTGGCAACCTATAAATTGGCTAATGATAAAACAGCTGGTCAGCAGCAAAAATATCTGAGTTGGTCCGAGCAGATGTGTAACAATATGTATCATTTACTTATCATTATCATCTTCCACTTTGTTTAGGGGCTCTTTACATGTTGATACAAAATATCTCTGGAAATTTTCCATGTAAGTTTGCTGCTAGGAATGAGTTAATGGTGGGAGGAAAGAAATCTTCTGGTTGAAGAAACTTTAGGTTGTGATATCCCAAAAAGTTTAGGATAAGGAAAATCAACTTTCTAGTGGAATTGTTTATCCCATTTCTTCTGTATTGCAGGCACTGGGAGCTACAGTCTGGTGTTTTCTGCCTAAAATTCTTCTGTCCTGTCACTTGTTTTCCCTTCACTTTTAGCCAAAGACTTAATTTAACCATGGTAATATATTCCTTCATCCAAATAGGCCTTAGACATTTTGCAAGTCAGGAGGAATTTTGGAAGGTTACATTTTGGTTATATGAGCTTAAACCATGACTAGTATGGTAGAAGTTCCTATCCACCAACTAGCCTATTTATATTACATGGTTGGCCATTATGTTGCCTAAATTTGCCTTGGCCTGGATTTGAACAACAGGATAGTTGTTTTTGGACTGACAGCCAATCACAAAATTTGCTTTGTCCTTCTGTGTAGCGTTCTTCACTTTGATTTGTGTTCCACATCCGTTCCCTTATTTGTCTTGGAAATAAAATTTCAAAATTAAATCCTAACCACAATACTTCATCAATCCATTTGGGGTGGCTTGCATATCGTAGTACCATCCAGCAGAGTCTTAAAGATTTCACAGTCATCTCAAACTCTGATATAAAGCTATTAAAAGATGGCCAATTCCTGGCATTTTATTAGACTTTGTAGGGCAGTTGGTTGGTCGGGAGGCCTTAGAATAACATGTACAAATGAGCCCTTTCCACATTTGCATTTGTAGTTTGTTAAATTTGACTGATTGTCTCACACTAAACAGAGATTTGTTATCATGGTCCTGGAAAATTCAAGTCAAGTTTTTGTCACATGCTGAATTTATAGATCTGCACGTTCACAGCAAGAATTCTGGGCAAAACTAATGCCCATGATATTACTACATGAATCGAAGACGTTATTTCTATTCCTATTCTATATGTAATCTTCTATATATATATATATTTAAAATTATAATCGCCCATATGGAAAATTCCAGCTCGATGTCTGGTAATATAATGCTCAAAACTCATACAAGTATCCGGATGATGCATTATGGTAATGTGAAATTTCATGCTATCAACTTTATTCTGCTGCACTATTAATTAGTACTTGCCAGTAAACATCCTTGTGAAACAATTCATGCATATATTGATGGTAACACTGCTGCAACATATGTAATTCTAAAAGTGGGTCATTGAATAAACAAATTGCAGCCAAAACAGTGTTTGAGACTGCTATGTCATATTGCTTGGTATTGCTGACGTGGATCAACAGGATGTGGAATTTTGAAAATTTTTTATTGTTAATACTCAGGCAATTTAGAAGGTAGTTTACAATTTCAAAGCATTCCAGAAGTACTTACTGTTGGAATGAAATTTTAATAGTGATGGTCGGTCTCTTTTTTGATAATCCAGATCTAATCTTGCATTTCAATTTCAAAGCATTCCAGAAGTACATACTTTTGGAGTGAAATTTTAGTAGTCGTACTCAGGATCATATTTGAAAATCCAGATCTAATCTTATTGGGCCTGGATCTAACCTTCAAATCTAAAATTGGAATCTTTGGTTCATATATCTGTTTCTCATGAGCAACAGTATCGTTGGCTATTGTAAGAAATTTAACTAGTGTATGCCCTTGTTGGTGAAGTAATGAACTTGAAAATCGCATGTATTCTTATATATTGGTCCTTTGTTTTTGTTCACCTTTTTTCCTTTTTTCAGGATTCTTAGTTTAATCCCAGTGAAAGGGGGCCTTCTTTATTTACAGTATCTTATATATGTTTTACCGGTTTCATTGTGTGATTGGTTATTGCTTTATTACATAATGTTATTTTTTAGTGCTTTCTTGATAACTGAATTTAAAAAAAAAAAAAAAAAACCCTTCCTCATCATAATTCTGTTAACTTGTAGGAACCGTTTTTGCCTATGGTGTCACTAGTAGTGGGAAAACTCACACTATGCATGTAAGTTAATTATTCCCTAATCTGATGTCCTTCAGCTGATGATTATATGACCTGACATCCCTGAGAATATTGTACTATTTGTGTAATACGCTTGGGGTTTCTATATTTCACTAATCAGTTCAAGTATGGTATGTTGATTGGTGCTTGCTTCCTCTTACACATGCATATGGATCAATCTGGTTATTGATGGTGCTCCTTGTTTCAAATGGTTCTTCAAGTCTGTAATTCTGTAAGCTTAACTCAGTTTTCTCTAGTCATAATTTTCATGTTTGCTGTACACATTTTTTATCATCTGAGCATTGCCATCACTCTGTAACTTGAGAAAATGGGATATGTCTGACTTTTTAACTTGAAAACCAATGTTTAAAATTCAGAGGCACAAACCTGTCCTGGTTATTGAGTGGTATGGCATGCCACAATACTGATACAGGGTACTGAATGGCACACCAGGCACTCTGGTATGTTATGGCTGGTACATGCCAAGTGGTGTGCCTGTGTATCAACTGCTATGTGAATCCATGGTGAAGAGATTGTCTGGTGTTTGGTAGTAAGATCAGTTGATCATCTTTCCAGCTACAAATGGAACTACTGATTTTAGTTTTGTGCTTTTGTTTAAATAAAATTATCTGCAGTCATGCATTTTTTTTTTTTATATTAGCTTATTCATACTGTTTTACCAGTAAAACAATTGCAGTTCTGGCTGTTTTACTTTGCAAGCTGTCAGTAAGTTTACCTCATTCATAGTCATTGTAGATACACTTATTACAGCTTTTAATAGTTGGATATAGAATTCAATGTAATCAAGAATTTGTTGTAGAAGTTTGAGCATTATTTTAAAATAGGCACACTCTGTGTAACAGAGTTAGGATTACTGTTCCAGGAATGGTGTGTGATTCAGGTGCAGGTTGTTTTCTTTTGAGTCTAACTACTGCTTCAAGTAGATTATGCCTGTATATAAACTCAACACCGCATTTAATGAATTTTAACACATCAAATTGGGGATCAACTAACGCTGTTATCTTGTTCTAACTCTTGTGAATGAATATTTGTTCCTATTGCATGAAACACTTACTAAAAAATATCTTCTTACTGTTTGTTATTCATAAACGTTCCAACAGGGACAGAATTTGGAATTTCATATTCTAACAATAATTTCCTGCCATCACCATTATTTCATCTCTGTTTTGCTTATAATATTATATATTGAGTCTGGCGTGGTGGTTAGTCATCAGATTGCTAGGCTTGGACATTGCCTATCATGTCTTCATTTGCTCTTGCATTTCCATATCTTGACCTTTGATTATTGATGGGAATATATTGACACAAATTTTAATGGGAATATCATTTTATTGACTTATATATTGGTTAATATTTGCATTTTGTAGGGCGATCAGAAATCTCCTGGAATCATACCATTAGCCATCAAGGATGTCTTCAGCATTATCCAAGATGTATGATGAGCATTAACACTCAAACTTATATAAATATAGTGTGCATTTATTTTCGTCGAATTGGCCAAAATGAACCACGTGCATAAACTTCTTAGTACAATTTTCTGGACAGCTGATGTTTTGCTACACAACTTACTTTACAATGATTAGTTCTATATTTGTCTTTTAAAAAGGTCATATAACTTATCAGTATCTAATACTTTTGATTAGTCTTAAGCAATCGGTCTTTGTTTGAATATATTCTAAATTGACTGTCTTATTTTCTGATATAATCCAACTACCGGGCCCTTTGACAGAATTAATGTTAGTCATATCTTGAAACAAAAAAATCCACTTGATAAAAATTAGAGTATGATGTGATGCTAACTGCGACTTAAGGGAAACAATGTGGCGAATGGCATGAATTGGAGTGGCCAACTTCTGAATATTGGTAAATCCTGTGATTAGAAGAACTGGATTTACAAAAAGAGAAGTATCGCTAGAAAACTAAGTAAATGGAAAGATGAAATGAGCAGATAGATCAGGTGAATTGATACATTACCAGAAACACTTAAAAGGGCCAAAATAATCCTAGTATATCGGCCAAAAAGTAACAACAAGAAACAAAGAGAAGGAACTTCAGAAGCTGCTATTAGGGCCTGTGAAACTTAATTTGATTCTTAAATGGGCCGCAATGAAAAAGCAATTGATCAAATTTTGGCATAGGGAGAGGTGACAATGATATATAACTATATGCCCAAATTAAACTCAACAAGTTTTATAGATGAACTTGGTAGAAAGGAAAATAAGCATTCTTTGATGACTTCCAAAAGTCCCATTCACTTCCAAAAGCCACCTGATTGGCAATCATAAAGGAAAAGAAGGGGTGAACAGCCTATGGATAGCTTGTGCACGCCAGTCTTCATTGGCAATGCTGGCAGAAAAAGTGAACTAAACTCTTGCCAAACCGAAAGGTAATATTAGCTAATTGTAAGCCATTACAAAAAGTAAAGCATCTAAAATTTTCGAGATGAGGATGACTATTTCAGAACCACCGTAGCAATTACATCCTCAAAGTTGACAAGCAAGTTGGATTAGTAACAACGATGCAATAGAACATGGAGGCAATAGTCCAATACAGCAGGATACCTCCCAGACCTGTAGCAAGCAGAAGACATGATGTATGGTCTATAAAGATGCAATACACAAGGAAATGCACCATTATCCTGAACATTATCTAATGATTTTCATCTTTGATTTATTTTTTGACTTTAAAAGGGTTAATAATTTTTATGTTGCCAATATGCTAAATTTTTCCCCCTTGCATTAATATTCTTAGTATGCTGTCAGCATTGGATATGTGTGAGCATGACACTTATCTTTTTGGCAGACTCCAGGAAGAGAATTTTTACTTCGTGTGTCATATCTTGAAATTTATAATGAGGTAAGTATTCACTAATTACTTTAGAGAATGCAAATGAACATTTACTTATTCTTAACTTATTTTAGAACTTAGAATCTTGTTATTCTCAAATCTTTCCTATGTTCATATCTTAAGTGTGTTATACTCATCCCATTACCCTTTATGTGGAGTTCATATAAATAATATAATATAATATTTCCCAATAGGCATGATCAATTTCTTACTGACTAATCCATCAAATAATTTCCATGTTGATTATTAGAAATCTAATATTATCATGCTTTTAATAAATTTGCTAACTTCTTTTACATTCTATCAGTGCCATGATTTTCACTGTCATTATATTCCTTAAGGGGGTGTTTGGTTTGTAACTAGAATTGGAATGGATTGGAATCGGAATCGGAATGGCCAAATCTCCTGAAGCATTTGGTTCGTGACTGGAATCGGAATAGAAATTTGAATTCTTAGGGGAGAGTAGGGATTGAGTTTTAGGTAGATTGGGCCATTTCTATTACTCTCCAGAATTGGAATTGGAATGGGACTCCTTCCAACCAAATGGTTGGAATGGGAGTCACCGATTCCCATCCCGATTCCAAACCCCAACTCCCCCCAACCAAACACCCCTAAACATATTGTATGTTTGTTCCATAATTACTGACTTGCAGAACTCTTGTATAATTGTCATTCTAGGTGATAAATGACTTGCTTGACCCCACCGGCCAGAATTTACGTGTCAGAGAAGATGCTCAGGTTGGAAGCTTCATCACCAAAACAATAAATGTTTGGTTTAAGACTTTTAGTATAATCAATCAATCTTAATTAAATAGACAAAGGCTAATCCAATTCATTGGATGTGTCTTTGCATGGACTTCTATGCTTGTTTTGTTTAATTTTGCATCATATTCCTCCTCTCTTATTCTACAATTGGGATTGCTCCCTGTTATAATTTTGTATAACTTCAGTTGTTCATTATAATTTAAAGATCTGCATTATTTTTTATTTTGTTCCCCCCTTACCATCAGTATATTTACTGCATGTGCTAATGTGTGTTGAGTCCAGTACCAATCCGAAATTGCTATCATCATTACTTCTATGTGGTTCAGTTTGTAAAATTGTCTGTTTTTATCTTATTGTTCATCCAACCTTTTACATTTCTTGTTATGTGTTGGCTTACATGTTACTTTTTGCAGAAATGTTGATTTGGAATGAGGTAAATGTTTTAGGCTTTAAGCAAAAAATTGCAATGTTTTGTTTCCTTATGTTCTCAGGATATGAGGCTTCATAGTACTGTTGCTGATAATTGTAAATTGTAAATATATTAAAAATGCGGATATTCAAAAATACAAGCAGTTGGAAGTATGTAACAGCTACTCTGTACAGATTAGATTTGATGGTCAAATAGCCTGGTCATGCAGTAATGAGCATCATGAAATAAATATTTTTAGATGATAATGCTTGGTAATATATTAGAAAGGGACAATGTGATTAGTTTTGCATATGAGATAGCCTTAAAGTAACTTCTGAGAAGCATTGTTGATGATCATGTATGGCATGTGACAAAAGCCACATATTGTCATGGGATACAGATCATGTGTTCTGGCTGATGGTTGGAGGATAGGTGGGAAGACTTACAAGTTACAAATTCCTGCTTTGATATTGTGATGACTGATGAGTGTTATAAAGCTATAATAGAAGATTCACCAATGTGACTATTTGAATGAAAAAATGTTCCAAAAAAAAGTGTGACCACAAAAACACAGATCACATTTTGCTTATGTGATTACTAATGCTCTCATTTGTTATTATCTTTTTGAGAAAAATGGGAAGAAAATCCACCAAAATTATTCTTGTTATTAAACTTTACTTTCTAATGATCTCTGGAACTTCAGATTTATTGTGTTAAAAATCTCCGGCCACTTTTTCTCTATACTAAAATCTTTCCATTCTGGAATTGGAACCTTAACAAATCCCTCTACTCTCCCTTTCTTTTCCTTTCCTTTGTTAAAAAGTTCTTGCTTTTCATGCGGTAAGCATTAAAATTTTGCAGGGAACTTATGTTGAGGGCATAAAGGAGGAAGTTGTTTTGTCTCCTGGACATGCACTCTCTTTCATTGCTGCTGGTGAAGGTGATGCTCCATATGAGACTATTGCATTGTTCTATTAGTAAATTCTATTCAACATTTTAAGTAGCAACCTGTATAGCTTGATATGGGGTAAGCTTTACTGGCCCTGTATGGTTCCAGTAAGGTATGTGGCTGGGTATGCCCCTGTACTGGCATATGGTATGATGTTGTGCAAACACCAGCAGTGTGCCATGTGTTGGTACAGGAGCATACTGTAGTGTACTAACCAATACTGATATGGTACTGGTGAAGGTTACAGTAAGCAGACCTAAAACATTGCTCTATATGATACAAATATCTTTATTTGCTTCATTTTATGCTATTTTTTATTTTTTTTCTCAATGAAGCTAATCAAATATTAGTATATCACAAAGAAGGAATATTTTTTGCAATTGTTTCCTAAACCTATAAGTGTAAACCCATCAAGCTGAATGTATACTTTGTATAGACTTATCTATTGCAGAAATGTTTCAATTTTGTAAATGAGGTTTTTTTCTTATTATTGGTAACGAATTTATTTCTCTTCTCTATTTTTCAAATAGAATTAGAATGTTGGTAGGGCCCTAGTGGTTTCAACTTTGAAGTTCTGATATTACTTTAAAAATTTATCAAAATAACCTTCACTATGTATTGATTTCTCTGGCCTTTTGCTGTTGCTCATTGGCATGTGCTGTGTATTAACGTATCCATGTCTACCTAGCATAGTGGGACACTGAGTTGAAACCTTGGTTCTCTTGGCTGACTTTTGGAAATTGTTTTGAGGGAATTAAAGATTCTCTTGTTGTTTGATGCTGCTGGACAACAATGGAGTTTTATCTTCATTCTTTTGGTTCCATGGTCTGATATTTCACATATTTTATTTTAGCAATGCTAAGAGCGATGCGGTACAGCAAATATTTAATGTAACGTACATGCTCATATTTAGACCTATGTACCTGACTTGCTGGCCTGCTTAGGGCTTTTACATACCATTTGAGATTCATTGGTGATGCATTCTTGTTTGCAAAAAGTCATCATTTATGTGAGGGAAAAATGATGATTCTGTTAAATAATCTTTGTATATCATTCAGTTAATCTTACTTTCAGTTGTCTTTCTGCATTAAGGGTCAATATGGTCACTTTTGTTAAGCAGTGTGAACTATCTGACCTTTTAGCGTATTTTTTTTTATTCTTAACTGGCATGAATGTTCTGAAACACTGTTGCAAAGACATAATTGTATTCGTTCAAATAGATATTCTTAGTGGCCATGAATTAAATTACCGACTATGTTCTGCAAGTCTCTTTTTGCATTGTTTTTGTCTTGCATCTAAGACCTTGGTAAAATTTTTTGTTTTCATTGGTTCTTTAAAAAGGAAACCTATAGTTGTAGTCACATAGACATCTTAGTAATTAGTTCTTCAAATTCCACTAATGTAGAAAATTTCATTGTATGGCAATTCTAACTATTATAGAACCCGATCATAAACTTCCCTCGAGTCTTAATTTGCCGTGATGGCATACTGTCATCTTTGCTTGTTGGCATTTGGAATCTGTAAAATGATATTGACAATTATAGTTTCGAAATCTGAGGGTCCCAAATCCTTTGGTCTTCAAATTATGTGTCTGTCTAATTGACAGTTGACTAACATTGATTACCTTTTTTGTGCTTATCTAAAGGATGAATCTACCAGATAAATGATTCAGATAACTTCTTAGATGAATTTTAGAACATATCTAATTTACTGTCCATTTTGACCATACATGCTTCTAAGCAAATCCATTCTTGTTAAAAATCTTCTAACATGCCTCCTTCCAAATACCCAACTTTCTACCTGAAAATACAAATGTATTGATGAATGTATATGGGTCTTGTGCTTCTATGCATGGTATAAAATCATAACTGCATATGCATTAGAAATGCTGTTTCTGTCATATTATTGCAAGTCATCGTCAATATACTATTTCTTAAAGTTTTTTGTTTTAAAATTTTTTTGTCAGATATTTTTTGAAGTTTCTGATCGCCTGAATTTTGCAGTAGTTGAATGCTTTATCTGTTTGCATCCTCACCAGTAGATTCGAGACAATCTTACTGTAGTATGTAATTTGCTTGTTTCACATTTGCAGAGCATCGTCATGTTGGTTCTAATAATTTTAACTTGTTCAGTAGCCGAAGTCACACAATATTTACCCTGGTATGCTGCTATCACTTCTGAAAAAAATTATATTGCAATTTTGTTAACGTGGTTAGTCCTGTTACATAAAATGTTATGCTTTTTGTTGACTTGTTTCATGTCTTGTTCTGTCTTTGTAAATGTTTGATGACCATTATGATCCTTTTTTTGTTGCTTTCTGCCTTATGACTTAAGGATCTAGTTCTTTAATCAATCCACTCAGATTTACATCAAGTAAGTTTTCTTCAGATGTACAGTGTCTTTTCATTTAAATTTAGGAAGAAATAGGTAAGACCTAGAACTTAAAAGCTATTAGACACCAAAAGATGGAACTAATTCTTAAATTCATTATTTAAAATTTCATTTTTGTCTTAATTGGTTGACAGATTGTATTTACTCTCTTGAACACTTGATCTCTCTAGGTCAATAATCTTAAAAGCACCTTAGGGGCCCTTGGCCTTCCTGTACCACAAGATCCTTTCCCTTGCCAAGAAGCTGTCAACCTTGACCTTTGAAACTGTTTTTTTCAGGCTTCCTACCACCCATCTCACATCCTATAACATATCGGAACACATCTATCCCATTCCTTTGGAGAGGACCAGACAACAACCAAGGGGAAAGAGCGTTATGCTTGGTCTGCCATCTGGCTTGCTTGATGACCATGGGTATATCACAAAGTGCTGCTCAAGTATTTACTGGCTTTGCTGTGTGCCTTTGATGCCCGTCTGCCATTGTTTGCCCAGTATGGCACATGTGGTGTATCTTAAGGAGGGGTGCTGGGATTGTATTTGGACAGAGATAAACTTGTAATTATTTGTTGGAGGGAGCGTGGCTCCCAAGTTTCCGGTCACATCGATCCATGATAACATATTTTGTCTAAAATGTGATTTGTGCTATCTCAAAAATGGAACTGCGGTATTAATATTTCTATTTGTCTTACTCCCACCTTTCACCTATCTAGTCCTTGATTGCTTTGTAGCCATATCCTCAGATATCTCCCTTGTGTTGGGAGTTTGGTGCGGAGAATGTTGCCAAAAAGGCAAAACTTCAAGGGATCATCAAGGCAAATCTCACATTTCCTTAATCTTCATTTTAAATAAATGTTTTAGCGAAATTTACCTCTATAAATAAATATATACTGATATCCCAAAAATTTTGGTACAGGGGAGGCCAGGAAACTCATTAGTTTCACACCTTTCCGCACATCTTATCCCTCCATTCCCATTCTTGTGGGAATTATTCTTATATTCACTTATCATTCATCCAAACATACTTTGCTTCTTCGCTCTCGTGGAATTGAAATCTTCAATTCCTATTACCTACTTATGCGAGGCACAATTTTGAACGGGTAGCTAGCATCCTAACATATGTCAGAAACCTTGGTTTTAGAAAACATCTTTGTGGTGGCTTTATGTTATCTTATTCTTTTGCCATGTTTCTTTATGTTGTGCCTTTTATGGTTTTCAACCTGCTTTCATTCTCTATTTCAACATTTATTTCATCAATATCTGTTTGTTCGTGATCTTTTACCAAACTTTGAGTTGATGAAAACCCAAATTTTATGAAATTCAATCATTGGATATCCATATATCAAAAATAAATAAACATATATCCATGCAATTTCCATTTTCATGTCTTTCTCATTTCCTACAGTACCCTCACCAAAAACTTCAGGTATTTTGCTTATACACTTGTGATCTTAGCAAAACTTTTCAACAGAACTGTTTCCAGTTGTGACTCCTGACTCGTTGAACTTTTCAGTCTAATTTTTGAATCACTTTGTAAAGCATGCCATAGATAATCTATAAAAATGGGAAAATCAAAATTGGTATCTATGTAGAAGAGAATGTTTAAAAATGATTTGATTACAAAATGCTTATATGTGAATTTTCAGATGCATTTATGGTTGAATGATTTCTTGATTTCCAATGATAGGATTCCAGATGCATTTGTCTCTGGTGTTAGGATTCCTCAACAAACTATAATTTGTTTCCTGATCAGCCAACACTTTGGGTTGAAATCAAACTGAACTGATGTACTTGTCATCAGCTATGATCTGGGTGGAAATTAAAGTGTAGGATTTTAGCTCATGAATATTATGTTCTGTTAGTATGTAAATTTTTTTCCTAATTTCCTAATCTTTATCACTTTTCTGTTGTTTGTATATTTCTGTGTATATCATGCCTGTGGTTTACTGACTGTTTTACATTTTTATCATTATTCATTTCCATGCTATAGTCTCATAGCTTTAGAATAGTAGTCGCACTTTTATATGTTTTTCCTTCCATATCCAGCATTATCTTGCTTTATATAGATTTCCCACTCTCATTGTTCTATTTTTTTTATAATTAATAAATTATTTCAACAGATGATTGAAAGCGGTGCTCATGGTGATGAGTATGATGGAGTGATGTATTCTCAACTTGTATGCTGTGAATCTTTGCCATACGAATTTACAATATTTCGTGCTTTATATTTTTAGTTCCTAACTCTTGATGTCTCTTTTTTAGAATCTGATTGACCTAGCAGGATCTGAGAGTTCCAAGACTGAAACAACTGGACTGCGGAGAAAGGAAGGATCATATATAAACAAAAGTCTTCTAACCCTTGGAACAGTAGGTGCTGGTTGCCATATGTATTTCAAAGAAAATACTGTGCAAAATTTATTTTGAGATTAAAAGTGCTTTACTCTCATTCACTTTTGTCAAACTTTTTTGGTGGAAATCTTTAGAAAATGTAACTTTATTTGTTTGTTGAGGTGTGGTTATCCTTTGTTATCAATAGGGATTATAATTTTCAGGTTCTTTGCTACGTAAGATTCTTATTTTCTATATCATGATGTATGATGATCGTGTTGGAAAACATCATTATCTTGATGATCAAGTTGTCTATATGGAAACATAGGGTAATGTAGGAAGCCTTAAACAACTAATGGCCTCCTTTGGGAATCAATTTTAGCAAATGCTTGGCACCATCTTTGTGCAAACCTTCTATTTTTTTCCTTTTTCTATATATAATGGAAATCGCAAAGATCTTTAATACAATGGGATAGGGCCATCCCAATTTTTCCATGAATGGGATGCCCGCATCCCTAAACTAAGGATAGTAGATGTCACATTTCAGTCCAAGTCCATTTCCCAACTCATCCTGTCTTGACACTTGGGACAATGAGACGCCTTGCCATCTCACTGGTATTTAAAATCTTGAATATTATTGAGCATGGTATATGAATAATCTTGTGGCTTTTGGTACACATTTTTTTGAGTTAAAGGCTAACTTTATTATGAAAATTTGAAGGTTATCGGAAAGCTTAGTGAAGGAAAAGCTACTCATATACCTTATCGTGATTCTAAGTTGACTCGCCTTCTGCAATCGTCGTTGAGTGGGCATAGTCTTGTATCAGTAAGTCTCGATGTTTTGTTTATGAACAATAGTTAACATGTTTCCTGCTTCTTCTAAGTGATTATTTATTTGGTTTGCTTTTTGAAATGTTTCTAGCTTCTTATAGAAAAGATTATCGTGCTACTTTGTGGCATACTCTTCGATATTTTGATAGAATGCTTTTGTATGTGCGTGTCTGTGCGTGCATGCTTTTCGTGGTATGTTAGATAAGGTATGAGTGATGCCAAAAGAATACTAACAGTTTTTGTACAGCTTATTTGCACAGTTACTCCTGCATCTAGTAGCATGGAAGAAACTCACAACACATTGAAGTTTGCGAGCAGGGCAAAGCGAGTTGAGATCTATGCATCTCGAAATAGGGTATATATAAATTGCCAACTTTTGGTGGAGTGGCCAATACATCTTTTGTAGGAATACAGATTGCTAATTTTAAGATCTTATGTTATTCCAGATCATTGATGAAAAGTCATTGATTAAAAAGTATCAAAGGGAAATAGCAATCCTAAAGCAAGAGCTTGACCATTTCAAGAAAGGAATGCTTACTGGGGTCAATCAGGAAGAAATCATGAGCTTGCGACAACAGGTTTGACGCACTCTTTATTATTTCTAGATGAATAACTTTAGATCATATTGTGGTTCACCTTATTGATTGTTCTGAAGTTTGCTTGTAGAAAAATATTGATCTTCACTGAATTATCATCTATTCGTTATACATGGGAGTGGTGATCATTCTTTTTGTTGTACAAGCAGCTAGAGGAGGGTCAGGTAAAAATGCAGTCTCGTCTCGAGGAGGAAGAGGAAGCAAAAGCTGCTTTGATGAGTAGAATACAGAGGCTGACCAAGCTGATACTTGTTTCTTCAAAAAACTCAATTCCTGGCTGTTTGACTGATTTGCCTGGCCATCAGCACCGCCGGTCTTTAGGCGAAGATGATGTGAGTTTTTTTAACTGCAAAAATCAAAACTAGAGCAAGTAGGCATTATTACTTTTAATTATCCTGAATAATATACTTGGTCTTTAACCATGTGCTAGTTTGACATAGCAGTCAGTCATTCTTTTAGAACCTTTCTCCCCTAATCCTCTGCAATATCATCTTTATGGATCATATATATTTATTAGCAACTTTAGTGATGTTGAATCTGTTTGACATGGAAGGCTGTATGATTTATGAACTTCTTGATACTCACATACTGAAATTGGGGACCACAATGTTTCGCATTTGACCACTCGGTACTTCTATTTTATTCCAGAAACTTGAAGTTTTGCGCGAGAGTTCTCCACAGCCTCTAGAAGGTGAGAATACCCTGAAAGACTCTCTATCTTCTGCTCCATCAGATCTGTTCGACTCTTTATCTGATGTTAAACATCAGTGGTCTTCAAGCAAGTTGAATGATGAACATTCCTCAGTTGGTAGCTCAGTTACAGAATCAAATCAGGTGGGTGAACTTATCGGTGGGATTGGCTATAGCTATTGACTTCAGATGCTATGCTTTTTAATCTTTGTTTGAAATTAGCTTATAGTATTGTGTATTAACGTTGCATATTTTTCTCCTTTCTTAAATCTTAGTTGCCAGCTTAGTTTCCATTTGTGTTGACAATAGAAAAGAAGATTAAGATTTCAGGCAAATTAGTTTCTTTTTGGGGGGGTGAGACATGCAGCAGCCGGTGGGGCATGCATCTGTTGACCATAAATTGAAAGTATTGAATCTGATAGAAACATAATTACTGCATAAAAACATAGATATGCAGATCAACCTTGCTAAACCAATTTTGGTCTCAACAGCTCTGGCATACAAATATTATTTAATTTATACTTTTTTTTTGGGGAAAATACATGTTACCAATGGAAAATATTTTGCTTATATCCTATTACCAATATTTTTGCTCAAGATGTGTTTATCTAATAGTGTCCTTCTTTCTTTATTCATTTATATACATATATATGTAGAGATATACATGTACCTACATACATATATAAATCTATATTGTCATTTTGTTAATTAAAGAATTAGGTTGAGAATCGGTATGCTAAATTTCACTAGTTCATAAAAATTTCATCTTATACTCAAATGTGTGGTCAACTAGAAAAATCATATACCTTATCTATGGCTTTGTGTGGTTTAAAAAAAAAAAAATCCAATATATCATGGTATCATTTTGATAAGTGGAAGAGGGTCAACACAAAAAATATTTTTGAATCTTTGCAATACCAATTGTTGAAAGATCAGTAGTTTAAGACTTTGATTGTCTCCCAGTCGATTGACATAATCCTCTAGCTTTCTTTCTTCTCTTGTTTTCTTAGGGTTGGGGGATGGGGAGGGAGAGAGAATTTGATTTTTCATTTCAGAAAGAGATTCATGAGGCCATGAGAACTTTGAGAGATTCCAATAGGCCAATCCTCAGTGCCAGCAACACTTGATGGAGGATTGTGATACTCTGATTCATAAATCCATCAGTGTTTGGAATAGATTTCCTATTTGCACTCCCTGATTTAAGTACGCCTATAAAGTTCTCTTCTTAGTCATTAATTAGAAATGGTAGGCACTAGTAGAAGAGAAGTGAAATGCACAGTTTCTGCCTCGCAGAAAGAAATATGGGAGGAGGGGCAGGTTTGAGAGATTTTAGAATGGTTAGATTTTGCATGATGAGAGTGGAGATTTGAATCAGATTGGATTAGATAGAGGTGATCTCTCTTTCTTTAATTATCTTGCATGAAGTGAATGCCAATATTTTAAGGAGCAGGCCTTGTGGTGGGCCAATAATCTAGGAATTGGGGGGCTGTTGGGTATCGAAGTAAAAATTTTAGTTAGAAGTACCAACATGTATTGGTGTACTAATTTTGGGGCATTATGCCTTTACAAATAAATGAGTGTCATGTAGTTAATGGGGCTGTTGCCTTGCAACTCCACTCCCCTCACTCCCCTTCCTACCATGATCTGCCATTGCAGGGGATTATAATGGAGTACAGGCATTTTGACAATGCTACAAGCCTGTCCCTTGACGCCCCTGATTCCTGGGACTCTCATGCTGTTTCTGCAACGATCTAGGGGATTATTTTCATATCCTGGGAGCCCCCTCCTTCGAGGATTGCCAAGGCTAATTTTGATGGTAGTATCAAGGATAGCATGGGTGGTGCTGGTTTTGTCATTCTGGGTCTGGACATCGGGGGGCTCATATCTCTTTGGGCCTTCTCGAAAGTTGAGCTTTGAGCCATTTGAGCGCGTGTTATCTGTGCTAGGCAGGAGCTACGTGTGGAGAGGATTCTCATAGAGGGAGATTTTGCCACTGTTATCGGTTGGATCCATAACGACACGAAGCAGTTGGAGGTCGATCTGCTCCTTCATGACATCTAGACTTCCCTTCGTGATTCCATCGTGGTGTTGATTCGGCATGTTTTCCGAGAAGTGAACAGCGTGGCAGATTGGGTCGCATCTTATGTTGTTGAACATATCAGAGACCGGACTTGATGATAGGGTGAGACATGCTCGTGGTCCCTGCAGGACCTTTTGTTCTCTAACTTTATGGGTTGTACTTACATTAGAGTGGTGTGATCGCTCGCTTGTACCCAAAAAAAAGGAGGGGGGGGGGATTATGATGAAATATGATATGTTTGTCTGTGTTCATGTGACCAACCCATCAATATGGTTGATTTATGCTATTAGCATTTTGCATTGTTTATATTTTTTTGCTTTCAACGGGGTGACTATGCTTGTTTTGAACAACGCTTAATCTCCTTTCCTTTTGATTGTAAAGTCATGGTGTTATTTTTTTCATTAATTCTTAAGCCTGTTGGACTACCGCAATCCTTCTGTGGATGTTTTTAACAATTTCTTCATAGGTCATAGGTTACATAGTTCAACATTTTCTAGTGCTGTCCAGATAATTAGAAAACTGACATCCAAATTAAGCTTAGAGTTATGATCATTAATAGCTTATCTATAAGTGATGATCCATCTAGCATATTCATATAAGAGGATATTTTGGTTCTGGTAGTAGGTGAAGCTAGTGACAAGGTTTGCCATACCAATGCATATCATCTTACACCGGGCATACCTTAAAGTATCGGTACCGAAACAAGACTTAATACAGGGCCTGTATTGGGCATACCAACATTGTACCAGCATGGTGCCGATATGGGGTTTTGTATCCAGATGGTGAACGTTGTGTGACAATGAAGGGCACGTGGCATATGATGGATAGATTCGAATCTAGTATAAATAAAGTATTGAAGAATGTTTTTTTCTACTAGAATTCCAATGTATTTCTATCTTTTCTACATGGAGATTTTACCAGGCATCATGCTTGATGGTCTAAGCTTGATACTGTTGTGCTACTTCCTGATGGTGTTTTGTGTGTGTCATGAACTTATGTCATTGTGCTGCTCTGCTTTTTGTAGGGATGACCAATATCTTGTTTTTGCTCTACATTTGCAGACTGGAATGACAGCTTCAGATGAAATGGATCTCTTTGTGGAGCAAGTTAAGATGCTTGCTGGTGAAATTGCATTCAGTACTAGTACGCTAAAAAGATTGGTGGAGCAGTCTGTTAATGATCCTGATGGGTCAAAAATGCAAGTACGACTCTTCTATTTACGATTGATGCCTTGTGACTATAAGATAGTGTTGATTTTGGGCCTAACTTTCTAAACTAAAGTGAAAAATTTGCATGGACAAGTTATATGTTTTAAGGGAAGCAAATTAAAGAACAGAAAAAAAAATGAAAACCTAAAGGAGAAAAATACATATTGTTGGCATAGGATCAAGGGGTGGAGTCACCAACAGGTGCTTCATGTGCACATACACAAAAAAGTGAGATGAAACATTACTTGTTGCCCAATGAATTAGATGAATTGAAAACAGAAAGAAAAAATTGAGGTTTTTTGAAAGAATTTGGATGCAAAAGAATCACAGGACCGAGGACCGAGAATGCTTGGGAGCCTCTTTTTTTCTTTGGTTGCTGTTTGCTTGAAAAATTTTTGAGCCTGAAGTGCACATGTTGATCATAAGACCCCTTTATACAAGGAGTTAATGGAAGCCTAGTGGATATCTCAGGGACAACGGAGGTTGCTTCCTGCAAGGCACGTCCACGTGTTTGGGCTGTATCTTTCTGCAAAAGAATGATTGATATTCTTTCACATCATCAACCACTGGATCACACCTCGCACAGATCTCAAAGTACTCCAAACTTTCTTTCATCAGTCTGCACAGATATCAAAGTGGCCATTGCACGATCCAATGGTTGAAGTCATGAAAGAAGGTGAATCATTCTTTTGCGCAAAAGATACATCCTGAACCACTCGTGCACACCTCCAACTTTTCCTCTCACAGGGCAAGATGGTTAATAGATATTATTGAAGTTAAATTTAATGATATACTAGTTCAATACAAAGTTCATAGATAACATCCAACATATCCGCTGCTTGGCTCATCATGATATGACACAACATGTCAAGGTGGGCATGTGCATGAGGGATTTTGTAGACTCAACCAAGTAGAGAGAGAAGGAAGGCGCATAAGTCCGAATGGAAGGAATTTTTCTTTTCCAATGTCGGGCTAAAAGCTTTCAAGCTTTACCACCAGATTCAAAGATTTAATATAATAGACAACATAGTACACCGAAATTAGCCACTGCATAATTAATTAAATAATTTGCAATACTAACCAGAAATTAGAAAAAAAAAAGCGCAAGGGTTAAAGTTTGTTGAAAGAGAGTGTATAAGAATTGGTTGCATTGCATAAGCCATGCAATAGATGTAACTAAGAACTAGTGGTGGCAATTGCATAATGAAGGCACATGTATTCTTTGATCCCTTGCAATTGAAGTGCAATGTTGGACCCAAATTGTTGCTTGCTGCAGACATCTTGGTAGCCAGTTAATGGGTATCCCATCCCCCATTTTTACTTGAGGTTGCCTCGTTGCATCCCAATTGGTGCAGTATAATGTTTGGGTTCTCGAAATCTGCTATTTCTGAAGGAAGTAATAAATAGCACATTAGTACCTCTAGAAAATTCCAGTCATGGATCTATATATTAAGTGAAAATGTTTTTATCTGCAAGCTTGAGTTATTCAATAAGAAGAAATCCCTTGAACTGTCTGAATAAAGAAGGCCCTAAGCTTACCAAAAAAGATGGCCTCTTCAACTGATCCTTTTGAGTTAATCGTTCAATCCAAAGTTAAAGTTTGGGTTAGTAAAGATAGGTTTGATTTGCTCTTATTTTGTGGAGTTGGTTTACGTCAGATCAATCTGAGATTTTGTGGAAGTATCAAATTCTATGAACCTGTGTTGCTACAGATGTTTGCTTACCTATTTGATTTGGGTACCTTGACATGTACAGTCTGTAGGCTGTGCCTGCAGATCTGGGGTGTTTTATCTATTGCATTATACTGTTATGTATATTTTATTGCTTAAAGGTTTTGGAAATGTATAGTCTTGTATAACCCATATTTCTCAAAAAATGTTTTCTTAATGCTTCTATTTTCTTTTATTTCATTTTCTTCACCCAGTTGGTGGTTTACTGAGAGAAAGATGTTGTCCTGACTCTTGAGGCTTCTATTTATACTGTTATGTATATATTATTAAACGTTTTGCAAATATATAATCTTGTATAACCCATCTTTCTCAAATATTGTGTTCCTAATGCTTCTATTTCTTTTATTCCATTTTCTTCACCAAGTTGGTGGTTTATTAGAGAAATGTGTTGTCCTGACTCCTCAGGCTTCTATTTAGTCTTGCATCTTTCTTTCCTGCTAATTTGGTTGTTAGACCTATTGTTGTTTGCATTACAAATTTGACGAGTTGCTTTTGACAGTGAAATTACATTTCTCATTGAACTCGTTTTTCTTTGAAAGATTTTTTGACCACATATTTTATTGGCATCAGATTCAGAACTTGGAACGTGAGATCCAAGAGAAGCGAAGGCAAATGAGGGTCTTAGAACAACGCATTATTGAGAGTGGTGAGGCCTCAATGTCCAATGCATCTTTGGTTGATATGCAGCAGGTCCGCTTCTTTCCTCCCCTGCTTTTGTTAAGGTTGACACTTACATATTAGTGGTTCTATTAGTTTTCCGGTCATTCAATTTGACATTGTATATTTCTTCTTTTCTAATCAGACTGTCATGAAGTTAATGGCTCAGTGCAATGAGAAGGGATTTGAGCTAGAGGTGATTCTTGATTTTATAACATTTATTATTGCAATCATGAATTCGAACTTTCAGGCTTCTAAGTGTTCCATGGAAGGCATCATGTTTTTTCTCTACTTCTTAATCTGCATCCTTATATGTTTTTTTATTTGTATTTTAACTTTTTGTTGCGATGATTCCTATATACAAATTGGTGCAGTTAAAAACAGCGGACAACCGTATTCTCCAGGAGCAGCTACAAGAGAAGGTTAGTTTTTAGCTTCTATATTTTGTAGTCTGCTGTGTTTTGCCAACGTGCATTTACTCTATTGCCATGGGGGAAATATTATAACTGGCTGCCCTTTTTCAATTACTCTAATTTGTATATATATATATGTGTGTGTGTGTGTGTTCATTCCACTTCATGATGCCTAATAAGCAATTGTTACACTGTTAGGAACTTAGGATCTTTGTGTTTAATTATTGGTTAAAAATCTTAATTTGACTTTCCATTTTTCTGCCAGTGCTCTGAAAACAAGGAACTGCAAGAGAAAGTGCTTGTTCTGCAGCAGCAGCTAGCTTCAGCCAAAATGGACCAGTCACCAGAACAGTGTGTCTCAGAAGAGATTAGTGACTTAAAGAGTAAACTACAGTCGCAGGTCATCTCTTTGATCCTTAATGTTTGAATGTGTTTATGCAAACTGAGTTGTGTGGTGGTGGTTGACCTCCATGATGCTCTAAAGCTGTCATTCTTCACTCAGTGTTTTCGTGTTTATGTATGGGTATATCACCATAGTTCATTAACCTCAAGAGTTTAGCAAGTTTGATGCATGTGCATACATTACAGTTGTGATTGGTTGTTGAGGTACCTAAAAACATCCTGTGGGCTGGGGGAGGGGAGTTTTGTTTTTTGTGGGGAGGGGGTGGGGGGTATGGTTAAATTTATAAGATGAAATGACACTTGTTTCTCTGCTGGTTCAGAAATTTTTTTCCCCTTTTAGGAAACCTAAACCAAGAGGTTCAGGAAAGGCAGCCTTCAAGGCTTCAGACTCTAGGACCCGCACAAAGTCTCACCATTTTGGGATACTGAGTCAGATAAATGAAGTCTTTGCCGTTTCAGGCTCTAATGCATGGGGCCTCCAAGTCTTCCATGTTATATATTTGCTCGTGAAATTTTTGTTTTGGAAATAAGAAGAAGTCAAATTTTGCATTATTTAGATCTTTAGTTTTTGTAATCAGTGTAGAAGGCTGGTAGTATATTGCTTTCTTTTTCTTCTTCTTTTTTTTGACAAACTATCTACGCTTGAGTTTAATGACCATAATCTTATAATCAAATTTCTTCATTTCTATTTCTATAATTCAGACTGCCATTTAGTTTCTTGAGCAGTTCATTTCTCTTTACATATTATTCAGTTTTGCCAAGATACGTGTTTCAGGGTGCTTTCTCATTGGATCTCTCGAAACAGCACTTATCCCCACAACACTTTCTGTTAGAGAAACTTGTGATTGTAAAAGCTGCTTTATTATATGGTATATCCATTCGTTATTATTTGATTTGGTTGGCATAGGCTTTGATAAATGTCAGGCACTGAAAAATTTACTAGTAACATTAGGCTAACTGTATGGCCCAGTTTTCATTTTTTGAAGCTATAATATCTTTATTTCTATACATATTATAAGTAAATGAGAATTGTTTTTCCCAAGCAAATATTTCTGCTAAGTACACCCTTGTTACTTTGATGAGGATTGTGAAGGATTCTGTATAACTTTATTTATCTTCACTAATTTTCTTTATATGACATTTCTGCTTATTTTGGATTTTCTCTAATGTGACATGTTCTATGTTGCAATGACAATGCCCCAACTAGTCTTGTGCATATGTTGGTGATCTATTTTGTAACAATAGGCTGCTAAAATTGGGAAATAACATCATCTCCATCAGCTATTTGCATGTAACTCAAGAAATTAAATTCATTTGCATATCTAAGCACTGGTAGATGCATCTCTATTGCATGTGCTGAAAGCTAGTAATATTTTCCAAATATTGGGCACTTTCCTTTTCAATTTTGAAGAAAACCTCCCTTAGTTGCTTCATTTCAAAATACATTCCTATAATAGTGCTCCTTTCGTCTGTTTGTTGACTTATTGTACTAAGGTTCAACCTACAGTTGAATGAAGAATATAATATTGACTATTTGGTCTAGAAGATACCGGGCATCCTCACAGTGCATCATTATTATATACACATGTTTGTATTTTTGTGCATATGTATCTCTCTCTCTCTCTCTGTGTATTTGTATAGGTGTATATACATATATGCATGGCATAATGGCTATTGAACTCCAAGTGTCTTGAACAAGTTGGTTACATAATGCACACAACTATATCTTGACATACAGGCGTGATAATTTATAAGAGGTGACATAATAATTATATCATATAACCAAGTTGCTTTCATGCTACGATCTGTTATGCTTTTCATTCTACAGATAAATTTTTGGTTCAAATTTTATTGTTTGATCTTTGATGAGATAATTTGTCATAATGCTAACCGAACTGAGTCAAACAATATTTAGGAAATCCTTTTGTCATTTTTCATCTGATAAGTTTGTCTCTTTTTTCATCTGTGTGTGTGTGTGTGTGTGTCTCTCTCTCTCTCTCTCTCTCTCTCTCTCTCTCTCTCTTTCTGGAAACAGGCATATACATTTTTTATAATCAATTGTTATCACTTGTTGTGGCCAATGATATAGCCAATCGGATGCCGAATTTTCTTTCTCTGAATTTTACTTCTCAAACTTTCAGTTTGCCTGGACACCTTGATGTCACTTAAAATAGTTTAACTTAGTTCTGGTACTTTGACAGGAGGCTGAGAATGAAAAACTAAACATTGAGAGACATCAACTTATTGAGGAGAATCATCAGTTGCTTAGTCAAAATCAGAAATTGGTCGAAGAAGCTTTGTATGCTAAAGAACTGGCATCTTCGGCCGCTGTTGAATTAAAAAATTTGGCTGAGGAAGTAACAAGGCTCTCCTTAGAAAATGCAAGACTGGGAAAAGAATTATTGGTTGCTCAAGATATGGCGTATTCTAGAGCTGGTGGTGGAGCCAGCCGTAAGTTTTCA
The DNA here is from genome assembly GCA_006176705.1 of Cocos nucifera. Taxonomy (NCBI): domain Eukaryota; kingdom Viridiplantae; phylum Streptophyta; class Magnoliopsida; order Arecales; family Arecaceae; genus Cocos; species Cocos nucifera. The sequence continues at coordinate 1,478,501 of QRFJ01000136.1, forward strand.
GAAAGCAGGGCTGAAGGTGCCAATCTAGGAAGAAGAGGCCGGCCAGCAAGTAGAGGTGGTGAAGTTGGTAGCACAGTACATGGCGATGTTGAGTGCTGCAGTCTTGATATGGATGATATGAAGATGCAGTTGCAAACCATGAAACAAAGGGAAGCTTCTCTGGAAGCTGCTTTAGCTGAAAAAGAGCTTCTAGAACAGGAGTACAAGAGGAAATTTGATGAGGCAAAGAAAAGAGAAATGACTTTAGAAAATGATTTAGCAGGAATGTGGGTACTTGTGGCTAAGCTGAAGAAAGAGGCTTCAGGTATTTCAGAGTTGAATGTTGATAAGAGTTTCAGCAATGGAGTTGACCTCACAAGTAATGAAAAAGAAGATAATAATGAATATAGGTACAGTCTTTTTAAAGAGAGACAAACATCAGATATGTTGGAAAAGCCAATTGATGAACAAGTGAATCAAAGTCCTGAATTTGAACCTCTTCTTGTTCGTCTGAAGGTAAAATTCGGTATTCATCATTTTTAAATTATGAGATGAAGTGCCTTTTCTTATACTCTGTTCAAAAATGGTGCATATGCAACTTCTTTTCACTATCAAGATCTTAATATCTTAGTTTGCATTTCTTTATTATTATCGTGGTTTGAAGTTTTGACTGAAACTGATCTGGTGTGGTCGAGACAGATCTGTTTTGTTGAAGATCAAAATGAAATTTGAGTGGAATATTTAATTTCAGCCAGTTTCAATCAGTTTAGGCCAATCTTGGCACAGTTTCTCCGGTTTCTGATGAAATCAACTGAAATTGATATATATATATATATATATATATATATATATATATATACATATATATTAAAATGTTCTAGTGGAAAATATGTTTTATATTTTTTTATTGTTTTTCTAGAATTTGTTATATGGTTCAATATCACATTTAACCAATGATGATCTAATTTAAGTTATTTTTGGCTTAGCCTTGTTATTATAATGGGCAAGATGTGATCTTATGGTGTCTTTACTGACTAGAACATGTCCCCAATAAGACTGGGCAAGATAAAAAGAAAAAATCTTGTTATAATGGGCAAGATGCAATCTATTTACATGTTTCTTTTTTTCTTATTTTAGAATAAGTTGATACATTAGATGAAATACTAAAATAAAATGGATTTTTATTTTTTGATGGACCCTTGTTTAAATAGATTGTTAAAATGGATCCTACCTAAATATGCTAAAATGTTTTTTTCTTTTATGAGTTACTGAGATAAAATAAAATGAAATGTGCTTAGAAAAAAATGCTTACTTAAATGCAAAAAGTAAGAGCAAAAATTTTGAAATTATAGAGAGAGAAAAATGTTGAAAAATTTAGGAATTTAAAGAAAGCTTATGATGAATTAAGCTTTAAGCAGTTCTGTTTCAAACCAAAACTACCTAACTACCCAAACTATGATCCTTGATAGACCAGTATTCAATGAGGAATAGTGATAACTTTAGTTGCATTTTTTTCTTTTTCTTTGCTCTCTCTCTCTCTCTCTCTCTCTCTCTCTCTCTCTCTCTCTCTCTCTCTCTCTCTCTGTGTTTTTTTTTTTTTTTTTTTTAATTTTAAGTTTTAAGATTTTCCTGTCTTTTTCAACCAAAACTCCAAAACTCAGAGCAAAACTGTCAAAATCACCCTAACTGTCAAAATAGAAAGTCCACTGAAAAAACTGAGTTTAACCTTGATTATTATCGCATTGTTTATTGCTGCAGTGAATTTTGGTTTCTTGCCTGCATGGCTTTATGTAGACTTGAAAATGCGGCAATATCTTTTTGCAAACTGCATATTTCAGTATTTAATATATTAGTGTTTATGTTCACAACAAATTACATATTATTGATTTTCTTTGCAGAAACAGATTGTATCAAGCTTTTACATAAGCTACATATACATACAGCCTGGACCTTTCGAACAGGCCATGTCTAGTGATTTGCCAAAAACAACCTGCTAATTGTGTCTATGTTTTGTTTTGAGTTCATGCTACATTATTATTGAAGCAGTGAACTAACAAATATTATCAATAAGATTAAAATGGTAGATTTGATGCTGCATGATCATTGAAGCAATTAGTTAAGAAATATTATCAATAAGATTAAAATGGGGGTAGGATGGATACATTATAAAATTGAGAAAGAAAAGCATCCTGCCACGTGCACTAGTATGCCTTTATTAGGATGGTAGGAAATGTGCCATACATGGTCAAATCAGGTATACCCTTTGACGGAAAGCAGTAGACAACATATTTTTGGATCTGCTACTTGGTCTTCTTTGTATTCAATGTGGATCCTCTGTCGAGTAGTTTGTTATTTGTTAGTTTCAAAACATGCCATGTGCAAATAAAATTGTGGGTCTTGAGCATTGCTGATGTATTAATCTGCAGCACGCTGGCTGAATATGTCGGGCTTATAGAGTGTTATGCACACATATGTTAACCTATTCTAGCCCAGTCCTGTAGAGTTCTGAGTTTTGCGCAACCTCACCTTTTTCACTTTATTGACTACACTTGTGGACCCCGTGACATAGGATAGTGCAGCAGTGGAGGTTATTAGGGGCATGCCTGTTTCGTATTGCTTATGCACAATCCCAACTGCATAATCAAATCCCAACACGTGTTTGAATAGTTATTAACCTTCTTTCCTTGTATTCAGGCTAGAATTCAAGAGATGAAGGAGAAAGAAGTTGACCCTATTGGGAATGGGGATGCAAATTCTCATGTTTGTAAAGTATGCTTTGAATCACCAACTGCTGCAGTACTTCTCCCATGTCGGCACTTTTGTTGTAAGCGGTCTCACTTTTTATTACATTGCAAAATGTCATATGTTACTCGTCTTTTCTATCTGGGGCTAACGGAACTAGATGTGATTGTGCCCCAGTGTGTAAACCATGCTCTCTTGCCTGTTCTGAGTGTCCTCTTTGTCGCACGAAGATTGCTGATAGGATCATTACTTTCACATCCTAAGTAACGTCCTCTTGATTAGAGGTGATGATGTCTCGCCGTCATGCTAAAAATGTTCTTTACTGTCCTGTAAAGCTTTTGTCATGGTCATCAAATCAATTTTCATGGATTGCTGATATGTTCAAAGGATATCTAACCCATGTTTTTTCATTTGTTTCAGGTAAACTATCAGCACTCTGTTGTTTCCTTGTCTTCTGTGTAATCAATATTCTTCCAATTCTTTTATCAGTTCTTCAGAAGGTACCATCTAAATCTTGTCTTTACCTTGTGAGAGCTGTAGTTTCTTCTCATTTCTGAAGGCAATATGCCATGTGATATACTCGGTCCTCATTTCTCTTGTTTAAAATGTGAAAGGAGATAGGTATCCTGCTGCAAATATGTATAAAGGTACACCACCGAAATTTGTGGGACAATCATTTAGAATATAAAAACAAAAGAGAGAGAATTTCGTGGGGGAATTGCTTGCTCCCCCGGGATTTCAACGCCTAAGAAAGGTTCTTGTTTTTTTCTTTCTGGCGGTGTGGTTGGTCGGGGGTTGGGGTGGTGTTGGTGTTAAATTTGTCTTGTTACAATCATTGGTTGTTTTCTTTTGAATTCAGTCAAGAACCAGTAGCATGTAACCCAGGGACTAAGATAAACACTGTTGGTTTAGCTGCTGTTTTATGACACGTCAATAGAAGAGATACGTTAAAATTGTGTGGATAGCTTGGTAATTTGGCGCTGCTTAATTTTTTCCTGTTTTTTTTCTCTCTGCGGGTATATGTTACCACATGTTATATAATTGGATGTCCTGTCATGCTTGAATAAGAACTAATGTTTTGACCGTTGCTCTTGATAATGTAATGATCTATGTTATCATCCGGACTGTAAATTCCATATAGGTCAGGAATCAGGACTGTATGACGGCTTTTAATATTCCTTTAGATTTTTATGAAAGTAACTAGACATGAATAATTTGATGGGCAGGCAGGATTCATTACAGTAAGCTCAAGTTGCAGATGGTATTGTGACTTAGAGATGAGGTGTTGTGATCTTCTCTGGATGTGTGCCGCTTTGGCGGCAGTCATTTGCGGTCGGCCCTGTGTCAAGCATATGGAAGGATTCAGCTTTAACGGTTTGGTGGCAGCACTGCTCCCCCGTCGTACACCATTTTTTTCCGGGGAACTTGTTAGATTAGATTTCTAGCCTATCGTATGATGGAGAAGTGGAATTTTCTTCTTTAATTCGAAAATTAGGACCCAAAAAGTAATCCAGTGAGCTGGATCTGGTACATCCAACCCTCATATGAGCTGCCCGTGTTTCCCCGTTTTAAAAATCTTGGTGGGCATTGCATGACAAATTCTGTGTGGTCGCACAGAGGGATGGTTTACTCGGCAAGGCCGAACATGTTCACAGTAAACTGTCATATGTCAAACCTTTATGCATGGTGATGGATAGAGGATGTATGCATGGTGATGGATAGAGGATGGTATCAGTGTGCAATCTACAGTAGGAAATCATAAGTTTGAATGTGTTCAAGTTTCAAATGAATCTTCGGTTCAATATATATGACTGTAATGATTTGCAATCTATGGTTTTATACGACGAGCAGTATCTTAGTTTTTATAATCTTATTCTGAATATATCCGATTGGAAGGATCTTATAAGTTTTTGGATGATTAGGACATTAACACCATAACGTACCTTATTCATTAAAGATAGTAATTGGATCAGTTGTAAAGACTGCAAGATCAATGTTGTTTGAGTAGAGCTCAACATTATCAAACCTTCTAATATATCTATATTATTTAATTTAAAGTTTATTTTTAATCAAAATTTAGATTAATTAAAATATATAAAATAAATCTTGATGTCTATTAGTATGGGTTATATCCGGATCTAATTAGTGAAATCATAATATTTTTTTACTTAGTCTAATCTAATACAAGCATTTTTATTTTAATTATTTAAAATATTTAAAAATTTTTAATGAAATTTTATCTGAATCTGATAGTTGAAAAATTGATGCAGTCATATTTAAAAAAATTAATATTTTTGTAGAATTTATACTGTATACTTAATCATAAAATGATCTTTAGTATAAATCATAGCGGCAAATGTGTTATGAAACAATACACTATCTTTTATGTATTACAATACTAATGATACGTCATAATTAAGTTATTTATGCGGAACTTTAGTTTTATAAATAGATGAAATTTTATGCCTATTTTTTCGATCAATTTTATATCATATGGTAAATAGCTGGTCAACATAAAGTAAATCGAATTATAAAATTAAATGCGATGACTTTATACATAGTATTCAATATAAAATTCAATGTGTTGATTTAATAGCAATATACTTGCTGGTGTTTGTACTTTTCATACTGTAGGAAAATCTTGTAAAAAATATTATTACAGAATATTTTTATCGATCTGCTAATAAAGTCAACAATCCTAAGTTTTGTGATAAGATTCTGCAATCTTGTAAAAAAATTTCATATCGGCTACATGCTCTGCTTCCATAATAAATGTAGTAAATAAGATCTTATTTTATATATATCCATGGCATTAGCTTCTTCTATAGGTAGAAAGATATCTCAATAATAGACTTTCTATTATTGATGCATCCAATAAAGTTTGAATTTTAATAGTCTATTATTTCATGATGATTAGACTTACTTTACGTGAGCATGTAAATATTTATACTCTACAGGTAATGCATTACTTTCTTTGCAACTTTTCTATGTTCCAATCTTAGATCATATTAATAATGTACAAACATTGATGTAATAATATTTGCACCCATATCAACATGTGCGTAGGCTCCCAACATCATATATATATATATATATATATATATATATATATATATATATATATATATATATGTATATATATATATATATATATATGTATATATATATATATATATGTATATATATATATATATATATATATATATATATATATATATGTATGTATATATATATATATATATATGTATGTATATATATATATATATATATATATATATATATATATATATATATATATATGTATATATATATATATATATATATATATATATATATATATATATATATATATATATATATATATATATATATATATATATATATATATATATATATATATATATATATATATAATATATAAACCTTATTTTTTTTATCTTTATCTTAATTCTTGGAATTTAAGTTTTATTAAATGTATCATCCTTTATATTGTAAACATCTAGAGAAATATTTTTCAATCATAAATTTAATTTTTTTTAAAGATAAAGTCATTTAAGATAGTCCAAATAATCTTAAAAATTTATGCATGTAAATCTGAATGTTGATAATCTATTTACATGACTTTACCTATATCTTATATCTTAAATTTTTAGAGATATAAACTATTTGATTTTCTTAAGTAAACTTAAATTACTGTTGGCAAGCATAATATTATGAACTTACTCCCACTAATTTTTGGGTATATAATTTTTTTTTAAGCCTAAAGGTAATTATGATCCAATTAAAATTAAGACACCACAGTGTCAAAGTTTATTTAAGTTCATAACTGAATTTTTTTAATCTACGAATCATAAGCCTTTGTCCACTAATCATAAAATCTTTTATGTATTGTACGATATAGACCTTTTTCTTTAAATCACTATTAAAGAAGATTATTCTTACAATCATCTGATGTAGCTCTAGATTAAAAATGAGCTATTATGACCTTGACAGTTCTTAAGGAATAGTCAATGCTTTCTTTTGTGTAAACTTCTTTACTACAAGTCTAATTTTATATCATTTAACCTTATTTCTAGATATGGTTATCATCCATAGAACTTGGTTCTTTTTTTATAGCATCTAACTATTGTAAGGTATTTACACTATTCATGATTTGTAAGAACATCTCAAAGTCATTAACCTTTTTACTCACATTAGCCAGATACACCATATAATCTAGAGGTATAATAGATTTTCTTACTTTAATAAATCTCTAGAGAATTGTCCCTTGATCCATTTATAGCGGTGGTTAGGTTGTTATTTCTTTGATAATAAAAGTCTCATAGAGTGGAACTTGATGAAGTGATGATTCCTTCTAAATATTATTTCAAAGAATAACAGTAGGAATCATTACTTCAGTCTACTTTATAGGCTTAGTATTTTTTTAAGATAATATCTTAAGGACCTCCACTTCCATTAAACATGTCAATCTCTAGAATGTAGCTTTATTAAATTTCTACTATTTATGGTGTGAAAAATGGATAATAAAATCTATATCCTTTTGATCTCTCCGAATAACCAATAAAAAATCACAGAACGTTTTGAGATCAAATATTTTTTTTTTTTATGGATTATAGATCTTAGTTTCAGTTAACACCATTTTGACATATTATACTAGGCATTATGTACTAGAGTACTATGCCTTATACCTTTAGGGCATGTTCTTTTGAGGATAAAAGGTTTACCTTAGAATTCATATTTTTTTAGATAAATATTTTTTAAGTAACATTTAGATAGGAAAATAATTTATCCATATTCTTTTATGAATGAAAAAATGACTTTGAAGTCTATTACTCATATTCTTTTATATTACTAGTTTGCTAGATAAGTTACCAATATCTTTTTATATTTTCTATATTATCCTTTACTATATAAATATTTATTTATATTATTATATATATATATAATATATTATATATATAATAATATATTATTATATTTTTATTATGGTATTATATTATCATAATATTTATATTATATTATATTATATTAATATCATATATTAATATAGTATAATATATTATTATATATAATGATAATATATTATATTATTATTATAGTGTTATATTATCATAATATATTATAATATATAATATAGTATATTATAATAATTTATATAATATTATAATATATATTCTATATCATGTTATAATATAATATATTATAATATCTAATAACATAGCATAATTTATTATATTATATTATATTATAGTGCATTATATTATGTTAATAACTTAGATTAATATAATATAATATATTTTATATATAATAATATATTATTATAGTATTATATTATCATAATAATATAATATAATATATTATAATAATTTATTATAATATTATAATATTATAATATAATATTCTATATCATATTATCATATATTATATTATAATAATATATCTAATATAAATATTATTATATATTATATTATGTTATATTATTATGATATATTATATTATTATCATGATATATTATATTACATTACACTACATTATATTATATTATATTATATTATATTATATTATATTATAAGATTGAGGGTATAGTAGGAATGAATTAAAAGAGTTACCTTTTTAGTTGAAGTGAAAATGATTTAGTTAACTCCTAGATGGATAAGAGTTTTTTTTATTTTATGGGTAAATGCTATCCAAGGAAAAGTAACTTTTTCATCTTGAAAAATATGAGAACATGGGTAAGTTGATCAATGAAAAAGTAGATCAACTTTTTCATGATATTTATCCGCAAAAGAACAAGTCCTTAGAAATTTTACTAAGGATCATGGCTATTGTTCAATATCAATATATCTACTATAATATTCATTATCTTTATCATATCTGACTATTTTAATTACTCTTTATGATTATTCTTCTATCCCTGTTTCAAATTTCTTAATAGGCTTTAAAAATATCAATATTATCAAATAAAAGGTATAAACATAAAAAATAAATAATCATCAATGAGTGTGATGAAATATTTTTCTTTATTAGATATAAAATTTTTTTGCATATAATAATATGAATGAATTATAAAGTTTCTTCTCTCTTTTTGGTGTCTTTATATGTGTATAACTGCTTTATCTTTATGCAGTTATTACATGTTATAAAATTCATGAACTTTGATGATCCTAAGATCATCTTCTTTACTAGTCTTATGACTTTTTCCAATCTTGATGCTATAATATAAAAATATTTTCAGAATAAAAACCTACTTCAGGATCTAAAACTATTTTATAGCATTCAACTGTTAACATTTTTATTTTTTCAATGAGAATAAATCATTCATTTTCAGTTAGAGATCTTATTAATAGGAAGTTTTGTAACTTGTTGGCAATATACACAAGTACACTTGAGTAAGTCTATTAGGTAAAATAAAAAATATTTACTAAATTAAATTTAAAATATATATAATAGTAAAGGGTGTTTTTCTTTTGCAGCTATCTTTTACACTTTCTGCTCTTTTCTTTATGTATCTGTTTCTCTTGCAGAAAATCATCTGATAATTTTATTAATAGCTTTATCTAATGCCATAATAAATATTTTTTTTTTTTGTCTTTGGTACCTTAAGTACATTTTTTTCTTTACCTGCTTTTTTACTAATTTGATGTGAATTAAAGTTCACGCTCTTTATCTTCTCCTGACTCAATCTCTTCTTCATTTTTATACATATTTGGCCAGTAATTCTTTAACTGTCCATTTCTTATTGTGTATACTATAGAAAATCTTAAAGAGATTGACCTGATGGAAAAAAAATAAGAATAAAATGGATTAAAAGGATATATGATATGAAAACTTTAATATCGGATTAACTATGCTGTGATGCCTCTTATTTATATAATCTACTTCCGAATGCTAGTCTTTATATTAAGAGCTTGTTGATTTCTACTCTATAGTATATATAAAAATATAAGCCTTGTGACATGATCTCCTAATAGTTTAAGTTAAATTTCTTGTAAAACAAGCTAAATTCATTGAATGGCTTAGGATTTTTTAAAAAAGCTCTTCTGTTATGCCGTACTTTCATCCGTAAGTGATAAGTTTATCAGTTCGATACACTAGATCAAGGTTAGCACATCCTAGTGTAAGCACCAATTTTTTCTTTTTATTATAAAAAATTTAATTCATTAAGAAAAAAATTCAATGCTACTATCAATAATTATAGAAATTAATACGGTAAATAATACATGCTCATTTTATTATCAAATTATGAAACTAATTAAATTTTATTTAAAATAAATAATTTTAAAATTATAACTAAATCATTATTCATGATGTTTAATAAAACAAAATATATATTTATTAAAATATATATAAAAATTATTTTATTTTTTTTTAAACTTTTCTATCCAAATAACAATTCATTAATTTTATTATCCTTTCTTTTCCTTCGTCATCTTTCTCTTTCTTCTTCTTACGAATCTTCGTGTACCCCGCGGATCCAAACAGTCCGTTAGTGCGTCAAGTTTTGCCTGTTGATAATCGTGGAGTGGAAAGGATGCTGCCAATCGCTGCCTTTCATCGTCGAGCATACCTGGCTGATTCTCTTGAAAGAAAAATGCGTCCACACCGCTAGCAGTCAATCAACCCGTCAGAATGATTCCCCAAAAAGAAGAGAAGGTGAAAAAAAAAAAAAAAAAAATTCAGACAGAATTGCAAAGTACCCCGCTGGAGAACAAGCATTATTCGTCCCACAATCCCTTCGTGATTTGGTATCCAAGCAGTTACATCTCATTATGAATCACAGTTCCGTTCTCCTTCGTTTCTTACTCTCAGCACGAGGTGGAAAAAAAGTTTCACGGAGACGAAAGAAAAGCGGGAAAAAGAAAGAAAGAAAGAAAAGAAAAGAAAAGCAAGCTTTCGACATCGCAAATCGATCGCTGCAATGGAAAAGAGGGAAAAACGCCAAGAAAACCCCGCCACAAACCCCAGTGGGCGTGCCAACGCGTGCAAATCCCTTCACGAGTACCAGACGGTAGTCCTGCATCTCTTATTGTCGTGCATCTCAGGCACCCTCAAATACGCGTCGCCCCACCGCTGCCGGCTCGCCTTGAACCCAACAAAACCCTGGAACAAGTCCCCCGCCTGGCGTTCCTCGACCGGATACTTCGCCTGAGGGACCGAAATAGGCGGTCCCTCACCCACCCCACCCAGCCCGCCGCTGTCTTTTAACAAATCCTCGTTTCCCTGCAATCAACTCAACCGTGCCCATCTCCCAGTCCACCTCTTGCCGCTAATAACAAAGATATCAAACCAAAGAAAGAAATTAGAATCATAACGGACCTGAGAGAAGGCATTGGCATCGGCGGCGGCGTCGGTTAGAAAATCCTCCACGTGCCATCCGGGCAGCATTTTTATCAAATACTCCGAGATACTGCTGCTATTGCTACCGTCCACCACCGCAGCAACAGCGGCGGTGGCGGTGAAGGTTGTGCTACTGCTGCACGCGGCCTCCTCCTTCGCTGCTACAACTACAACATTTTCATGACTCTTGTGGCAGTGGTTCTTGATCTCGACGTGCTTCTCGTTGTCTTTGTTCTTATCATCCACAACCTCTGCCTCTGGCGGTGGGGCAGATGGGAGAGGGGCGGATGAAAGCCGGACGCCGATAAGGAGGAACCTGCTGTGATTCATGGTGAGGTCATTGGCGGTGTGGATGGGGACGTCGCAGTCCCTGCAGAGGATGGCTCTGTCCTCCCGGCAGAAGAGAAATCCCCTCCTCTCCTACAAGATCGAACAACTTTAACTTTTAATTTTTAGCCTTTAATACAGAAATAAGGGAGGAAGCCGGAGGTGAATTTTGGGGAGTCGTTTTAGCTGCTCACCTGGCAGATATCGCAGAGCGGGGGGGACTGGGGCGAAGAAGAGGAGGGCGAGGGATGGAGGAGGGAGAGGCGGCGGTGCTTGCCGGCGAGCTTGTTGGCGCTGTGGATGCAGCGGTCGCAGGCGTCGCAGAGGGCGGCCTCGTCGGCGCAGCAGAAGACCGACGCAGCCTCTGCGGCGCAGACGTCGCACTGTACCTTCATCTCTAATCCCTTTTTTTTTTTTTTTGTTTTTGTTGATAAGGGTGCTTCTGCTGCTTCTTCTTCTTCTATTCCCCTTTGCCCGGACTGGACAGGGAGAAAGAGGAGGATGAGAGCTAAGGATGGGGAAAGGGCTGGGGAAGGCTGCTTATTATATTGGGAGGAGGACTTTGGGGCGGGTGGAATAAAATAAACGTTGCGATTTGATCACTTTTTGAGCAATCTAACCAAGCAGCTAGAAGGATGGGAAAAAAAGAGGAGGGGTTGGACAATCAACATCCCACTCCGCTGAGAATCCTCAGAATTGAGTGAAATTATCCTCTCAGGTAGCTGATAGCCTGCCGACCAATATAACGGCTGATACTCGTTACCACTTGGTATCTCATATGCTCGGCTTTTACCTCACCTCTGTGGGAGACGGTTGGACGGTCACTTTAATCCCATCTTAATAAGAGAAGAGATAAGGTGATCCTCTTTTGAAATTAGATGTGTGGACCGCTGTTGACCGATTGACTCGAAAAAGAGGGTAGGCATTCATGGATGAGAGAAAAAGATAATTACTAAGCTGATATAACGGATAAATTATATATGCACCACATAATCACATATGCTGGAAATCATATAATCATCCGTTTCTGTAGCAGTGAATTGTGATTGATGGTAATAATGTGCACGGCTATGTGGTGTATACGGTGTAGCTCAAAATTTCTGGGTGTGGTGCGTACTGCGTGCTCCATTTATTAATTGTGAAATTCGTGGAAACCGCCTCAACTGCTTTCTTAGCGGTGTCTTGCTCGGGATATATAACGTCAAACGCCTTCCGTGCATACCGATGGGGATGTGTCTCGGGGACCTCAAGACAGATGGTGAGGCATCTTTGGAGAAACTTCTGCTGATGTAAGCATGATATGGTTATTTATTTGGCGTGGAAGGATGAGTTTTTTTTATTTTTTATTTTATTTTTTATTTTTTATTTTTTATTTTTTTTATAAAGTGGAAGGATGAGTTTTTGCATATTCATACGTCAGTCTAGTGGTGTTGAGGGTGAACTCACTCCTACCGAAATTTGGTCGGATATCTAATTGCTGAATGATTCCATCCGATAGCGACGATCAAGATTGACCCTCGATCGAATTTGCAAGATCCCTCCGAACCTCGCCCAAATGAGCTTGAATGACGGAGGTGGCCGGACTCCTCCATCCTAGGCAGCTGATTTTTCGTGATCGCAAGTCTTCCGAATTTTTCTTTCAGCCAGACTTCATCCCAGATAGGCTTCTTTCGATATTCCTCCATCCTAGACAGCCGATTTTTTTCGATCGCGAGTCTTCTGAACTTCTTCTTCAATCGGACTCTTTCACCAGCCAGACTCCTTCCAGACTTCATTCTCAACCGAACTTTTTTGTCAGTCGAACTCCTTCCAAATCCGTCCAGCAGACTTCCTTCAGGATTTCTCCAACGAACTTTCGAACTCCCTTCGGTCGAACTCCATGCAGTCGAGTAGAAGAGCCTCCATGCCTATACGGATCCAACAATCTGTACAGCATGAACCCACTTACATAGATAATTCTGAAGAAGTCCGAACTCCTCTGGAGTTGATGAAACTTGAAGCTCTTCGACACCAATACCTACCTCCTCCGAACTTCAACTATTAAATCCTAACGGACTGGCACGTCACCACAACAGACACCATCCTCCGTAACAAACTCCACGTGGCCCCGAATGATCCACTATCGGACGGTTATGGCTGTCACTATCAGTTTGTTACAGGCTTCTTCTATATAAGAGATCCTCCAGATATGCTTTCTTTTCCAAGCTCTAAGCTCTTCTTTTTTTCTTAAAACTCTAAGAAAATCTCTCTGAGCACTCTATTTTTATTGATCGAAAGAGCTGACTTGATCGTCGAAGGATCTTGCCGGAGCCACCAACTCCGACTCCGGACGAGACTTATTTTGCAGGTCGTTGATGGCGATCTCATCTTCTCCAACTCTAGCCTCGATTCCGAAGACAATCAGATTTCGCACCAACATGATTGATGCTAGAGGAAGGGCCCTCTTTCTCTTGAGGTGCTCTTGTTCTTAAAGGAGTGCTCAGCAGAGATCTTTCTCTTTCCCCTCGGAGTTTTTCTTCCTCAGTCGATTTCACGAGGATGCCTCCTAGAAAGGCTTCCATCCGACGGTCGACCGTCTCTACGGTCAGATCTCATCCAGATCTGCCCGCCCCATCTCATCCCCGGCATCTCCAATTCCACCAGTGGTAATGGTGGACGTAGAGCAATTTAACCTGTTGGCTCAGCAGGTTAGGGGCCTCACTGAAGCAGTGCAGGCCATGCAGCAGCAGCAACCTTTGGTGCCGGCCAGCCCCTGCTCCGACCATGACTCTACCCCTGGAGGGACTCTGCCCCCGTTCAGCTAGAAAACTTTGGAGATCCATGACTATGAAGATCTTCTGGATCGAAAGTTGCAAGAAATGAACCGACGGATTGAGGAACTCCATCATGCTCCCTTCTCTCACGGTAATGATATCTGCACCGATCCTTTTTTCTCTCATCAAATCATGCAGAATTCGATTCTGTCGAACTTCAAGCTCTCACAGTTCGAGAGCTATGATGGAACCACTGATCCGATCGAGCATCTGAATGCCTTTCAAACTATGATGCTGCTCCATGGCATATCAGACGCCATCTTATGCCGAGCTTTTCCATCTACTCTAAAAAGAGCAGCAAGAAACTAGTACTCAACACTGAAGTCGGGTACGATCTTCTCTTTTGACCAAATGAGCCATCAATTTATGGCTTACTTTGTCAGCAGTCGATGTCCTCGACGAGGCTCGGATTTTCTCATCCATAGCAAGTAGAAGGAAAGAAAATCTATTCGGGTCTATGTCAACTGCTTCAATACTGCTGCTTTAAAGGTCCAAAATTTGGATCAGTCCGTTGTAATGGCCGCACTAAAGGATGACCTCTAAAAAGAATGATCTGCTATTCTCTCTGGAGAAGAAGTATCTCAGAGATTTTGCTGATATGCTGGCCCGGGCTGATGGTTACGTTCGGACGGAAGAGGCCTTCAAGGCAAAGGATGAAAAAATCATGAGAGAGCGGCAGGCTGTTGATTCAAGCAAGCCCACAATTGAAGAAAAGCTGAGCAAAGCTCTGCCGTGCTCTAAAACTCCTTCCGAGCATAAATGAGTCCGAACTCCTCGAGCTCATCGTCGGAGAAGTCCTGATCAAAAGGCACGGTGGAACTCTTCCCTCAGAAGATTCCACACCTATGCTCCCCTCAACACTTCGAAGACTCAAGTCCTGATGGAGATCAAGGAGCAGTTGCCAAGGTCGGAGAAGATGCGGTCTCATCTCGACAAGCAAAATTCTAATAAGTACTACCTTTACCATCGTGACTATGATCACGATACTGAGGAATGCATCCAACTCCAAGATGAGATCGAGGAGCTCATCAGATGAGGCTGGCTTGGTCGATTCCTGCGATGTCGGCCTGAAGTAAGAAAAGATCGGTGATGCGGGACAACCTAAAAAAAAGAAAAGATCAAGCTTCCTTCCATTCATTAACAATAAATCACGTTTGACCGTGGCACATTATTCTCAGGACAAATAGTATAATTGCCTATACTCTGCTCAGGAAGCGTAACTGATTGACACGGGACCAAAGCACGATCAATCTAAATGATGCTGATGAATGCTATTTTAGAGATCAGTAAATAACTAGCAATAATAAAGTAAATAGACAGATAGCAAAAATTAAACATGCTCATGAATAATTGCAAAAAAAAAATATAAATGGAATGAAGGATGGCAAGAAATTAAGCCCGCAAGAAAATTCAAAAAAAAGATAAGAAGAATTCGGATTGTGGTAGTTAAGAAACTATACTGATTCGGACTCTTAATCTTTTAACTAAGCAGATCTATCGATAAAGAACTAGGTTTTTACTAATATTGGATCTAAAAAAAAATAAAAATCAAAGATCAGTTGAGAAGGAATGAAGATTTTTATCAACGTTTGATCTATAGAATAATAGATCACTCTTTCTCTCTCTGCATGATGATGAAAATCTTGAAGGAGATAGATCTTTTTTGGTAGAATAGGTTTATATAGATAGATGGTGAAGACGAATCGGGATCGTAGGAACACTGAATCTTAAGAAAATGAAGATTAAAGAGATAGAAAAAGGTGGGCCTCACATCCTCCCCTTGTGGGGTGATTTTGGATCTCACATCCTCTTCCTCTCAGAGCGACCAACATAAGTGTTTATGAAAATTGTAAAGTGATTCATTTATTCATTCATTGTCTCATTTATGAAAGATACATGGGTTTATATAGGATCCTAGGGGTCCTATTTCTTTAGGAATCCTATTTCCTTTATAAGAAAAAAATCAACCCTCCCAACAAAAAAATAAAACATGATGTATGATTTTCAACTACAATAATATATCATATCTATCTTTTATGGAACCATAGAAAAAAAATCAGTCTTTTAATAAAATAAGTAAGAATCAAGAACTCTTAAGAAATCCTAGGAAAGAGAAGAAACTCCATATGGGCGCTTGATGTCTGGCACAACTTGACATGAGGATCCTTGGGCATAACACATGTCGGTGTGTGTATTTTCTCTCTCAACATGTGGAGGGTGGTGGCTCTAAAGATGACATGGACCAAGCTTATTTCTTTATGATGGTCTCTTTTCAAATAAGGTTCAATCCAAAATAAACTCATGTATGGTCCTATGGATCCAAAACTAAATGCATCAAAAGAACTAATTGATTAAATCAAAAGGACTAGAACAAAATAACTGAAGTAGAGTTATTCTGATATGACTTCTTCAATCCAAATTGAATTTAAATTATATTGCCGACTTTTGGTGGCTCTGGTATCTGCACCAATTCTCTCAGGATGGGGAGAACTCAATCCTATCGAGTGGGGGTCGATTCTGCTCTGGTGATGCTCAAGCAAATTAGGATCAATATGCTGCAGCTCTTCTCGAGTGATTCAGATATCCTCGAACTCCGATCGACCTCGCCATCTAACTAAGTACCGTTGATAGCCTCGACTCTGGATGGAGATGATCTGCTCATCCAAAATTTTCTCAATCTGATCATACTTTGATATTTTGGCTGGTAGACATTCAGGAATAGGCTCTCTCTCAAAGATTAGTTTAGGCTCAAATGGCTCACTGAGTATCTAAGTTGGCTCTTTATAGGCAACGAGATCTGTAACGTTAAAAGTAGAGCTAATCTCAAAATTAGAAGGTAAGTCCATAATATGCATATTTGATCCGATCTTCTTTAAAATCTTAAATGGACCTGCTCCTCGAGTATGTAACTTCTTGACGGTTCCTGGTGAGAATCATTTAGGCCTCACTCGAGCCATCATATAGTCTCCTTCCACAAACTCTTGGGTACGTCGATGAGAATCTATATTTTATTTATAAACTTTATTACTAATACTAATTTTTTACTGATCTCTTTATATAAACTCTTGACATGCTGTGCAAATGATTCTGCAGATTCAAAAATTCTAGCATGCATGGGTAGTGGGATAAGGTCTATTAGTTTTCTAGATTGATATCCATGAACTACTTTCTTGGGATGATCTATCTTAGGATTCTCATGAACTTCTCTCACAGTAATCATCCAAACTGGCGGTCCTTTACTCATGGTCATCTCTAATTTCTTAGCATCTATCAGATGGAGGTTTTTCTTTTTGATATTTTCTTTTAGTCCATCGTCTATCTTTCTATTGGTAGCCTTAGGTGGGAAATAATTGATCGTGATCTTCTTATCCTTATGAGTGAAACTACAGAAGTTGATTCGGCCATAAATCGTAGCATCATTGTTAAACAGCCAAGATTGACCTAATATGATACTTTCGACTTCTATGGGTAAGACATCGCACCAAACATGATTCTGATAAGAATGGAGCTGGATGGGAACACGATATTTAAGTTTGATGAAAATAGAGAAGAAATCTATCCAAGACATACGGTATGGACTGGGATGATCTATAGGAGCTAATCCTAATCGCTTAACCGTGTTAGTGGAGATGGCGTTGATACAGCTACCGCTATCAATGATCATCTTACAAATTTTATCACTAAATTTTATGAAGATATGAAAAATAGAGGTCCTACGCCAGTCTTCACTCTCCTTAGTCTATGCTAGAACATACCTAACGACTCCAAGGTTAAGGTCTGACTCCGATGCAACAAAACTTAGAATTTTCTCAGTACTCTCAAACTGCTCGATTAAGTCTAGATCAGCTTCATAAACATCCTCCTCAATATTTTCTAGAGTTTTCTCTTCTAATTCTTCCATAAATAATGATTGGTTGGGATATTGTGCAGCAAAATGACCGTAACCATGGCACTTGAAGCAGTGGGATCGAGAACTACTTTTCTTAAATAACTCTTCTGCAACTTTTTTTTCTTTATCTTCTTTTCTCATAATAGGATTTGTAGGTGAAGATCCATTACTAGGAGTCTAGGTAGTATTAGATCTCGATCTAGAAAGGGTTACTAGGCTAGGTTCAAGACGATGGATGGTCGAATATCTAAAAAATCTCTCAAAGTCTAGGGCAAGTTGATAAGCTTGTTCTAACGTTGTTATCTTTCACAAAAAGAGCTCATGTTGGATATCTTCTCATAATTCAGCTCTAAATCTAGATAAGATAACAATCTTATCTTCAGTTACTTCACATCTCATGAGATACTCATTAAATCTCGTAATGTACTCTGTGATTGATCTATTTTCTTATGTAAGTCTCTACCACTGATCTAAAAGTCTTTGTTGGTAGGAGGTGGGGAGGTATTTTTCTTTGAGTTTCTCCTTTATTTCATCCTAGGTTTCTATTAGATCTTGTCTTCTCTGGTTGAGAAGATGTTCAACACTTTTTCAATAAAGTCGGGTTTGCCTAACCAACTTCATCCTAGCAAATCTAACTTTTCTTGCTTCAGATATTTCGTACCATTCAAAATAGTGGTCCATGCCCGATTTTCAATCTAGGTACTCTCTCAGATCTAGATAATCATCAAAACTTGGGGCTTCGATCTTTACATTCCTAAGGACATGCTCATCCTGATCGAACTAGTTATGATGGAGGCGTGCTGCTATAGATCGATCTAGGTCGAGGTTCCTTCTTCTCTATCCTATAGGTAGTTGGGGAGACTCAGGTTTAGGTAGTCTTTGCCTAGCTTCTTCTAGTACTATTATTCTTTCACTCATGATTTTCATAAAATATTTCATATCATCTAACTTCTCAGTCAGGGCATTAATGATGGCTACTGTATTGGGATCCATATTAGTACTGGGTGGAAAAGTAGGATGTTGGTATTGGGTACCTGATCTAGTGGTCATGCAAGTTCAGGATCCAGGAATAAGATGCAGTAAGAAAAAAAATACTGAAGAGTAAATTATGAAATTTAAATTATAAAAATTTAACTTACAAGAATTTTAAATTACAGAATTTAAATTAAAGTCCTAACCAATCCGGCTCTGATACCAAATTAATGCGGGACAGCCTAAAAAAAAAAGATCAAGCTTCCTTTTATTCATCAATAATAAATCACGTCCGACCATGGCATATTATTCCAAGGACAGATAGTATAATTACCTATACTCTGCTCAGAAGGCGTGACTGATTGACACAGAACCAAAGTATGATCAATCTAAATGATGCTGATGAATGTTATTTTAGAGATCAATAAATAACTAGCAATAATAAAGTAAATAGATAGATAGCAGAAATTAAACATGCTCATGAATAATTATAAAAAAAATATAAATGAAATGAAGGATAGCAAAAAATTAAGTCCACAAAAAAATCTTAAAAAAAAGATAAGAAGAATTTGGATCGTGGTAGTTAAGAAACTATCCTGATTAGGGCTCTTAATCTTTTAACTAAGCAGATTATCGATAAAGAACGGGGTCTTTACCTACATCGGATCTAAAAAAAAAATAAAAATCAAAGATCAGTTGAGAAGGAATGAAGGTTCTTATCAACGTTTGATCTGTAGAATAATAGATTACTCTTTCTCTCTCTGTATGATAGATGAAAATCTTGGAGGAGATAGATCTTTTTTTGATGGAATAGGCTTATGTAGGTAGATGGTGAAGACGAATCGGGATCGTAGGAATACTGAATCTCAAAAAAATGAATGTTAAAGAGATAGAAAAAGATGGGCCTCACACCCTCCCCTCGTGGGACGATTTTGGATCTCACATCCTCTTTCTCTCGGAGCGACCAACATAAGTGTTTGTGAAAATTGTAAAGTAATTCATTTATTCATTCATTATCTCATTCATGAAAGATACATGGGTTTATATAGAACCCTAGGGGTCCTATTCTTTAAGAATCCTATTTTCTTTATAAGAAAAAAATTAACCCTTCCAACAAAAAAGTAAAATATTATGTATAGTTTTCAAATATAATAATATATCATATCTATCTTTTATGAAATCATAGAAAAGAAATCAGCCTTTTAACAAAATAAGTAAGAAATCAAGAACTCTTAAGGAATTCTAGGAAAGAAAAGGAACTTCATGTGGGCGCTTGATGTGTGGCATAACTTGGCATGAGGATCCTTGGGCATGGCACATGCTGGCATGTGTATTTTCTCTATGGACGTGTGGAGGGTGGTGGCTCCAAAGATGACATGGACCAAGCTTGCTTCTTTATGATGGTCTCTTTCCAAATAAGCACAATCCAAAATAAACCTATGTATGGTTCTATGGACCCAAAACTAAATGCATCAAAAGAACTAATTGATTAAATCAAAAGAACTAGAACAAAATAACTAAAGTAGAGTTATTTTGATATGGCTTCTTCAATCCAAAATGAATCTAAATTATGTTGCCGACTTCTGATGGCTCTAGTATCCACACCAATCAGTCAAGGGCGCTGTCCCAGCCCGAACCATCAAGGAGAGAAGAGCAATAAGAAGATCGATCACTCCTCGGCATCATCAGCACTATCTCTGTAGGACTTCGGTGAGAGAAGGCCAGTGGATCTAAAGGATTGGCGAAGAGACAGAGGACTAAAAAATCCATAGCCTTCACTGAAGTAGATGCACAGGGAGCTCAGTTCCTGCATAATGATGTGGTTGTAATTGCTTTAAATATTACAGACTATGATGTACGTCGCATCCTTATTTATGATGGAAGTTCGATCAATATTTTATTTTATGATGTTTTCTCCAAAATATCTATACCTAACAGTCGGCTTGGACCAATGAACTCTCCATTGGTAGGCTTCACTGGTGATGCAGTACCAGTTGAAGGTATAATAACTTTGGTTATGGCTGCAGAGCAATATCCAAGACAGTCCAGGATATGAGTGGATTTTTTGGTAATAAAAGCACCATCCGCTTACAACTCAATCCTTAGCTGACTTGGCCTAAATATACTTCGGACAGTAGTGTCGACATACTACTTAAAAATAAAGTTTCCAACAAGCTATGGGATCGGAGAAGTCAAAGGAGATCAAGCTCTGGTAAGGCATTGTTACGCCATCGCCTTGCAAAAAAATAGCCAACCCATCCTTTGCCCAGTGGATGGGCTGGATGTTCGCGATGATCTTACTGAGGAGCAGGGCAAACCCATAGAGAACTTGGTAGCTGTTTCTCTAGATGACGGGAACATAGAACTGTTAGATATATGTGCCCTAGAAGTCAGAATTGGCTGACACTTGTAATACACTTCTAGGGGCAAAATTATAATTTTGACTATAATTAATGAAATGGGTTATTTTCTATCACACCTGTGTATTTAGTGTCTATGATACATCCTTTGAGTTAATGGTAATGATAATTCATATTTTCAAGAGTTGAAAATTTAAGACATGAATAATCATTATTAACTCATAAATAGCTTCTGACCATAGGATCATCACGAGGATGGTGATTGATCCAGAAGGTTGGTGTACGATCGCTTCTCTTTAGTAGATGAGTCTTGAGTCTACGGTGTGGAGACACCGGAGCGAGAGTACAGGTACTCGTTAGAGAACGAGGGCACTGAGCGTGACCACCTCGAGTAGTCATTAGGAAGTCTACCTTCTCGTCAATGACTGACTCGATGCTGCAGTAGTGTGTCTGGTTCTTTGACCTGAGATGCATCGGCAGTTCACCTTGAGGGTGTTATAGTTTGACTACACCATTACTCGGTCTCCTAGCCATATGGAACCCTGAGGTGTATGTTGGCTATAGCATGTTCATTGTAGGAACTGGATTGCATCAAGATGGGATCTATCTACCTCGGTGGTAGAGGAGCAGCCCTATGATGATCATGAGAATCAAGTCCTGAAGCCCATGGCCATGGCAGAGTGAAATAATAGAAAGAGTTTCTATTTAGATTTTCACATTGGACTCGAATCGAATGATTACATCATATGACAGAGACTAGGGTTTGACGAGTTTCACCTTAACCCTAATCTGATCGGGGCTCAAGATAGAAGAACTTGAATCACACAGGTAGCTGCACCAAGAGGTTCGCATTCAGCTCTGATGGGTTGCCACCATATACTGCTAGGTGTCACTGGTGGATTTTGGGAGCAATTAGAATGATTTAGATGATCGATCATTCTAGCTGTTCGAATCAGAAGAGTTCTGATCCATCGAAAGGAGTTTCGATGATGTCTATGATAGAGATCATGACATATCCCATTACCATACAGAACTGAACCTAACTGGGTCACACAAACAAGGGTTTGAATCTGGTGATCATCAATTGAACTGATCTAGTTCAATTGATCTGAATGAGATTCAATTAGGTTCAAGGAAAATCGTGCTAGCACTCGATTGAACCTAACGTTCTTCTTTTACTATCAT
This sequence comes from Cocos nucifera, assembly GCA_006176705.1. Lineage (NCBI taxonomy): Eukaryota > Viridiplantae > Streptophyta > Magnoliopsida > Arecales > Arecaceae > Cocos > Cocos nucifera. The sequence goes on from QRFJ01000136.1 coordinate 1,501,105, forward strand.
AAATAAGTTGTCCTGACTGAGCCAAAGGAGTTTGTGCTCAATCAGAGGCCTTCATATGGTCTGACTGGAGGTTGTCCAAGTCAGAATAGGTTGTCTTATTTGTAAGACATTACCTGCCATTTTTGGTCACCTGCCATTTCTTGTTCTTTGACTTTGGTCAAAAGTCTACCTTTGACTGGTCAAACGTTGACCATTGACCCTTTGACTTTTGACCACATGTCATGCACCTATTGGAGAGCTGGTGGGGGCCTGTCCCCCTGCCAGAACCTGGCAAGGAGAAGGGCGCACGCCAAGGGTGGCGTGAGCCCAAGTAGGAGGCGCCTAGGAGTCCTTGTTGGACAAGGACTCCACCTCCCTTTTGGATTCCAATCAGAGTTCTACTAAGAATCCAGTTTGACTGGTCTTAGGCGCCCTCTAAGGAGGAATCCAGGGGTCTCTATTCCAACCAATCAGATTTAGATCTGATTTCACAAAGGGTTGTGATTGGTTGAGAGGAAGAGGAGTTGGATCACAAGAGGTCTATAAATAAGACCCTGCGCCCAACCCTAATTCCAATGCTATTGAGCCCACGCCCCAAGGCTGCCTCTCCCCTCCTTCTCCATGCCATAGTCTCTTCTCCCCTTGCTCTCCACGTCCAAAAGTGTTTTGGATTTAGGTTGGTGCGATTCAGATCAAGGAAAGGCGATCAAAAGCAAGAAGGCTGCGCTGCTGCAAAAGGATGACTGCAGATCTTCAAAAGAGTTTTGAAGATCCTCCAGATCAGATCCAGATCTGATTTTTGGAGGTGTGATAGAGAAGAAGAGGATCTCCAGATCCAACCCGAGTGGATACCGGTAGAGGCCAGGCGCTTGCGTGGCTAAGATCCAGAACCTTCCGCTGCAATCAGGATCATCTACAGGGTAATAGGATTACCCAAATCAGGTAAATTAAATTTGATTTAATTTATCTTATTTTATTTTATTTATTAAAATAATAAGAATCAGATCTGAAATATATCAAGATCTGATTGAGATCAAGAAAAAATTTTTGAAATATATCTCTTGATCTAATCAGATCTGGACGAACCTGGACCGGGAAATCAGGATTTCCCTTCAACTGGTATCAGAGCCATGGTTCTAAATTGTTTAGATCTGATTTTAATTTTATTTTAATTAAAAATAAAGTGATTTCAGATGTCACATGAGATGTGATCAGATCTAAAATCAAAAAAATTAAAATTAAATGATTTGGATCTAAGAACATGAAGATATGCATGACTAGTTCTAGAATAGAATAGTTCTATAGAATAGTTTTGCATGTCTTTGATTTAATATGATTAAATCATATTTTAGATCTTCTTATTTACTATTTTTCTGATATTATAAGTGTTATAATAACATCTGATAAACAGACAAATAAAAATTATTTAATTTTAAATATCATATGAGATATGATAGATGCATGACTAGACTAGTTGTAGAATAGTTCTACATAATTATCTAGATTAGAATTTATTTTGATTAGATCAATTTAAATCTAATTTTTTAGATTATTATGAGATAATTTAGATCTAAAAATATGCATGATTTGATACATGAGATGTATGCAAAATATGCCATGATTAGATCTAAATTTGTATATGAGATATATGATATAGATCTATAACTATTTTGTAGATTTACATGTTCCTGATTAAGGCGTTCCTCTTGGCCGTCCGGTCATAAGAACGAAGAAGGGTTTAAAGGCCCTCTCTTCCCATTCGATGGGGTGTTCTTATGACGTGTAGGGGTGCTGCGTGTTCGTCCTTAATCAGAAACCCAAAACTTACTTTCTGCAAAACCCTAGATCCTGAAACCCTAGGATTTATTGTGCATATTTTGTTTATGAACCCAACTTAATTAAGAATTAAGTTTATGGAATATTAATTAGGTCTAAAATTGAGAATTTCAGATCTAAGACATATTCATAATACTGGGTTCGGGCTTGGGTAGCTCAATTAGGTCTAAGCGGTTGATCAAACCGAATCAAGAGTTGGTTAGATGGGATCAACAATGCTTAAATTGACCAGCCTAATAGGATTAAGTCTGGGTCAAGATCGAGTCACGATCAAGCAAGACCTAATTAGGCTCAGAGGTTAGAGTCTGGATTGTAGGCTAACCCAATTGGTTCTGACTCAATAATTTGGTGTCTAAGGTAAGTTTGGCACAGACGACCGACTGGTTTTTAATTGGAAGCTACTCGACCTGAATGCGTTCTTGTGCGAGTTAACGGCATATTCCTTCCACCGGTCTCACTTACCTGGCCATATCTGTTGACACAGTTCTGATCTGAGGTGGTCAATAATCCGAGCTGACCCATGCCACTAGGTTAGTCATAATTGTTATGACTAAGCCAAGTCTAGTTTAATGAGACCTGAATCAATTCTCCCTAAGAAAAGATTAAGTCCGAGGTCTTCCACCATTGTAGACGTGCGGGCCCTTCCCGGGGTTGATTGTTCTCGGCTGGATACAGTGGCTCAGTTGCACCGGGAAGACGCAACCATGTCTATTAGGCATTGGATGCTATGGGCTGGAGGATGAGTTGGGCTCAATATTCTGGATACGGTGAGAGACCCAATTAGGAACCCAGTCTATGCAAATGGTGGGTCTGACTTAACTAAGGAGTGGATCAATATTTCGGATACGGTGAGATTCATGAATTAGAGACCAAGTTTGGGTGCACCATGATTAGAGAATCATTGAACAAGAGTTGTTCACTCATTGGCTAACCCATCACCAATAACTGTTAGGTGAGGTGATGAGTCAGTTGGTGAGACCGCACCACCCACTAGAAATCATCAATCATGGAGATTTTTCGCATCTCTACAGAGGGAGTGTAGGGATCCGAGAAAATAGTGGGAGCTAATTTGTTTAAAAATAAAATTCCTAAATAAATTGGTCAAGTCAAAATTACAATATCTAACTAGAATCTTTGACTCTCTATAGAAAAATGTCTGCGTCCAACCCACTGGCACGTATCCTAGACACACATAGACTGACTGGACCCAATTATAAAGATTGGCTCAGGAACTACAAAATTATTTTGGGTTCAGAGAAGTTAACACATGTTTTGGACCAGGACCCTCCCACCTTACCAGCTCGTCCATCCACTGAACAGAGAGCATCTCTGGAAAAATGGATTGACGAAGATAATAAGGCCAGATACTACATGTTGGGCTCGATGTCTGATGAGCTCCAGCGCCAACATGAAGATATCGGGACTGCTCGCCAAATGTTGGCTCACCTGCAGGAGATGTTTGGTGAACAGAGTCGCGCAGCCAAATATCAAGTCACAAAATGACTTTTTAAGGCTAAGATGCGTGATGGGCAGTCAGTCCAAGATCACTGTCTGACAATGATCAAGGACATGGAAGAGCTTGAGAAGCTCGGTGTGAAGTTGGACTTGGACTTGCAGAACGATATTATTCTGCAATCCTTGACTGATGCATATGGGCAATTCATCATGAATTACCACATGCATAAACTTCAAGAATTCCTTGGCCGAGTTGATGAATATGCTGGTTACCGCTGAGCTTTCTATGAAAGGTTCTAAAGGCTCAGTTCTTGCTATGGAACGGACTTCTTCCAAAAGAAAGTCTTATGGAAAGAAAAAGAAGTCTGTGAAAAAGCAAAAGGTAGAAGGATCAAAGAAGAAGAAGGCAGAACCGAAAAAGAAGGTCGATGGCAAAGGAAAGTGTTTCCATTGCAACAGCGACGGCCATTGGAAGCGGAACTGCCCTACTTACCTGGCCACCCTGAAGAACAAGAAGGAAGGTCCTTCTGGAGGTATGCTCGTTATTGAGTCTAACCTTACGGATTTCTTCTGCATCCAGTTGGGTGCTTGACTCTGGTTCTAGTGCTCATCTGTGCACTTCTATGCAGGGTCTTGAGGATAGCAGGAGGCTGAGGGATGGAGACATGATCCTATGCGTCGGTAATGGAGCAAGAGTTGCTGCAGTAGCCGTGGGAACATACCCTCTTGCGATTACCATCTGGTTTAGACTTAGTTTTAAAAGACTGTTATTATGTGCCTGCAGCTAGCAGGAATTTGATTTCTGTTTCATGCTTAGCACAAGAAGGTTATGTGATCACCTTCTTTAAGGACCATTGTAACATTCTTTATGAAAGAAATAAAATTGCAAATGGTTTTCCTTGTTAATGGTCTTTATCAGTTGCATATTGATGTACCTATTTTAACTATCGAGCAAAACGTGAATGCCAAACGACCTAGGGATAGTCCAAACGATAGATATCTATGGCACCTGAGATTAGGTCATATAGCAGAAGATAGGATTAACAAATTGGAGAAAAATGGGCTATTGAGTCCATTGACTTTTGAGTCATATCCAACTTGTGAATCTTGTCTTCAAGGCAAAATGACTAAACTCCCTTTTGTTGGACATGGGGAGAGGGCCACAGATCTCCTTGCCCTAGTACATACTGATGTGTGCGGCCCATTCGATGTGCCGGCTAGAGGCAATTTTGTCTACTTCATTACCTTTACCGATGATCTGTCTAGGTATGGGTATGTGTATCTTATGAGACATAAGTCTGAAGCCTTTGAAAAGTTCAAAGAATTCAGACATGAAGTAGAAAAACAAACTGGAAAACCCATTAAGGTTCTTCGATCAGATCGAGGAGGTGAATACCTTAGCCGGGAATTCCTAGACTATCTTAAGGAAAAATGGCATAGTCTCTCAATGGACTCCACCAGGAACACCTCAACTCAACGGGGTTTCAGAACGGAGAAATCGGACTCTATTGGATATGGTTCGATCCATGATGAGCTTCACAGACCTCCCTGATTTTCTTTGGGGACATTCATTATTAACTTCAATCTATTTACTGAATAGGGTTTCCTCTAAAACCGTTCCTACCACACCGTATGAGATATGGCACGGTAAGAAACCAAGTCTGAGTCATCTCAGAATTTGGGGTTGTCCGGCTCATGTCAAAAGACAACAAGCGGACAAGTTAGAGTTTAGGTCCTTTAGAGCTCGATTCATAGGATATCCTAAAGAGTCATTAGGATACTATTTCTACATTCCAGAAGACCACAATGTGATTGTGAGTCGACATGCCATATTTCTTGAAAAATAGTTTATTCAAGATAGTGGCATTGGAAAGCAGATTAAGCTTGATGAGAAAGTCTCACAAGCAGAAACGAGCTAAGGACCAAGTGGAACCAAATCAGGTTGAGCCAATAAGAACACTACCTCCTCCACCTCGTAGATCGGAAAGAGTTTCCCGTCCCCCTGAAAGATACTTAGGTATTATTTCAGAGGAACGTAGAGGAAATGTTCCTCATAGGTAATGGTGCTCATGGTGATGATCCCAAAACCTACAACGAGGCGATATCAGATATCGACTCCGAGAAATGGCTTGAGGCAATGAAGTCAGAAGATTCGACTCGATGCACTCAAACCAAGTCTGGACCTTGGTAGATCCACCAGAAGGTATAGTACCTATTGGGTGTAAATGGATCTTCAAGAGAAAGATTGGTGCAGATGGAAATGTGGAGACATTCAAGGCTAGACTGGTGGCAAAAGGTTATAGTCAACGTGAAGGCATTGACTATCAGGATACCTTTTCCCGGTAGCTATGCTAAAATCCATCCGCACATTGCTTGCCGTTGCAGCCTATTTCGATTATGAAATATGGCAAATGGACGTGAAAACGGCATTCCTAAATGGATATCTTGAGGAAGATATCTATATGGAACAGCCGCTAGGTTTCACATCCAGTGATACTGATCACAAGGTTTGCAAGCTGCAAAGGTCCATATATGGACTTAAGCAAGCATCTCGGAGCTGGAACACTCGTTTCAATGATGTGATCAAAAAAGTTTGGTTTCATCAAAAATGAAGAGGAACCATGTGTTTTCAAAAAGGGTCAGTGGGAGCGCTGTTGTCTTCCTCGTATTGTACGTGGATGACATCCTCCTTATTGGGAATGATATTCCCATGTTGACATCAGTCAAGATGTGGTTGTCCAAGGAATTCTCCATGAAAGACCTAGGTGAAGCATCCTTTATTCTAGGAATTAAGGTCTATAGGGATAGACCGAATAGGATGCTAGGACTTTCACAGAAGATGTACATAGAGGAAGTACTAAAGAGGTTTAGTATGGAAAACTCTAAGAGGGGATTAATACCCTTCAGACATGGTATTCATCTTTCCAAGAAGATGTGCCCCAGCACACCTGAGGAAATAGAACGCATGAGCAAGATCCCTTATGCTTCTGCAATAGGGAGCCTCATGTATGCCATGCTATGTACACGACCTGATATAGCCCATGCTGTGAGTGTCACAAGCAGATATATCAGTCAAATCCAGGTGAAGAACACTGGACTTCTGTGAAATGTATCCTTAAGTACTTGAGAAGAACTAAGGATATGATGTTGGTCTTTGGTAATGGAGAACTCCAAGTTCAAGGATACACAGACTCGGACTTCATGTCCTGATATAGATGATCGAAAGTCGACATCTGAAAGTCTGTTTGTGTGCAATGGTGGAGCTGTCAGCTGGAAGAGTTTCAAGCAAACTATGATAGCAGATTCCACCATGGAAGCAGAATATATCGCTGCATCAGAGGCTGCAAAGGAAGCATTCTGGTACAAGAAGTTTGCTGCAGAAATTGGAGTAATGCCATCAGATGCCATTCCTCTTTACTGCGACAACAATGGCGCCATAGCCCTTGCTAAGGAGCCGAGGTCTCACCAGAAGTTCAAGCACATTGAGCGGCGATACCATCTCATCCGCGATTACCTTGAGAAAGGTTACGTTGAGGTCAAGAGAGTCAACTCCACAGATAATGTGGCAGACCCACTTACAAAGCCGTTGGGCCAGCAGAAGATCGAAGCCCACCTTGAGAAGATGGGACTTAGACTTGTAGCCAATTGGCTTTAGGACAAGTGGGAGATTGTTAGATATATGTGCCCTAGAAGCCAGAATTGGCTGACACTTGTAATACACTTCTAGGGGCAAAATTATAATTTTGACTATAATTAATAAAATGGGTTATTTTCTATCACATATGTGTATTTAGTGTCTGTGATACATCCTTTGAGTTAATGGTAATGATAATTCATATTTTCAAGAGTTGAAAATTTAAGACATGAATAATCATTATTAACTCATAAAAGCTCCCGACCATAGGATCATCACGAGGATGGTGATTGATCCGGAAGGTTGGTGTACGATCGCTTCTCTTTAGTAGATGAGTCTTGAGTCTACGGTGTGGAGACACCGGAGCGAGAGTACAGGTACTCGTTAGAGAACGAGGGCACTGAGCGTGACCACCTCGAGTAGTCATTAGGAAGTCTACCTTCTCGTCAATGACTGACTCGATGCTGCAGTAGTGTGTCTGGTTCTTTGACCTGAGATGCATCGGCAGTTCACCTTGAGGGTGTTATAGTTTGACTACACCATTACTCGATCTCCTAGCCATATGGAACCCTGAGGTGTATGTTGGCTATAGCATGTTCATTGTAGGAACTGGATTGCATCAAGATGGAATCTATCTACCTCGGTGGTAGAGGAGCAGCCCTATGATGATCATGAGAATCAAGTCCAGAAGCCCATGGCCATGGCAGAGTGAAATAATAGAAAGAGTTTCTATTTAGATTTTCACATTGGACTCGAATCGAATGATTACATCATATGACAGAGACTAGGGTTTGACGAGTTCACCTTAACCCTAATCTGATCGGGGCTCAAGATAGAAGAACTTGAATCACACAGGTAGCTGCACCAAGAGGTTCGCATTCAGCTCTGATGGGTTGCCACCATATACTGCTAGGTGTCACTGGTGGATTTTGGGAGCAATTAGAATGATTTAGATGATCGATCATTCTAGCTGTTCGAATCAGAAGAGTTCTGATCCATCGAAAGGAGTTTCGATGATGTCTATGATAGAGATCATGACATATCCCATTACCATACAGAACTGAACCTAACTGGGTCACACAAACAAGGGTTTGAATCTGGTGATCATCAATTGAACTGATCTAGTTCAATTGATCTGAATGAGATTCAATTAGGTTCAAGAAAATCGTGCTAGCACTCGATTGAACCTAACGTTCTTCTTTTACTATCATAAATAAGTTGTCCTGACTGAGCCAAAGGAGTTTGTGCTCAATCAGAGGCCTTCATATGGTCTGACTGGAGGTTGTCCAAGTCAGAATAGGTTGTCTTATTTGTAAGACATTACCTGCCATTTTTGGTCACCTGCCATTTCTTGTTCTTTGACTTTGGTCAAAAGTCTACCTTTGACTGGTCAAACATTGACCATTGACCCTTTGACTTTTGACCACATGTCATGCACCTATTGGAGAGCTGGTGGGGGCCTGTCCCCCTGCCAGAACCTGGCAAGGAGAAGGGCGCACGCCAAGGGTGGCGTGAGCCCAAGTAGGAGGCGCCTAGGAGTCCTTGTTGGACAAGGACTCCACCTCCCTTTTGGATTCCAATCAGAGTTCTACTAAGAATCCAGTTTGACTGGTCTTAGGCGCCCTCTAAGGAGGAATCCAGGGGTCTCTATTCCAACCAATCAGATTTAGATCTGATTTCACAAAGGGTTGTGATTGGTTGAGAGGAAGAGGAGTTGGATCACAAGAGGTCTATAAATAAGACCCTGCGCCCAACCCTAATTCCAATGCTATTAGACACGCCCCAAGGCTGCCTCTCCCCTCCTTCTCCATGCCATAGTCTCTTCTCCCCTTGCTCTCCACATCCAAAAGTGTTTTGGATTTAGGTTGGTGCGATTCAGATCAAGGAAAGGCGATCAAAAGCAAGAAGGCTGCGCTGCTGCAAAAGGACGACTGCAGATCTTCAAAAGAGTTTTGAAGATCCTCCAGATCAGATCCAGATCTGATTTTTGGAGGTGTGATAGAGAAGAAGAGGATCTCCAGATCCAACCCGAGTGGATACCGGTAGAGGCCAGGCGCTTGCGTGGCTAAGATCCAGAACCTTCCGCTGCAATCAGGATCATCTACAGGGTAATAGGATTACCCAAATCAGGTAAATTAAATTTGATTTAATTTATCTTGTTTTATTTTATTTATTAAAATAATAAGAATCAGATCTGAAACATATCAAGATCTGATTGAGATCAAGAGAAAATTTTTGAAATATATCTCTTGATCTAATCAGATTTGGACGAACCTAAATCGGAAAATCAGAATTTCCCTTCAAGAACACACGGTGCAGATCGGCTCTAGCTTGGATGGAGAGGTTTGGAAGGAGCTCGTTACTTTCTTATAGAAGAATGCTGACGCCTTTGCTTGAGTCCCTATAGACATGCTAGGAATGGACATCGAGGTCATGGCGCATCGGCTGGCTGTTGACCCCAAATGCAGACCAATGAAAGAAAAAGTTCGAAGCCATGCACCAAAAAGATAGAAGGTGATAGCAGATGAAGTGGACAAACTCCTTAAAGCTGGGTTCATTCGGAAAGTTAACTATCCAAGTTGGATCTCCAATATGATCCTAGTTAAGAAGACCAATGGTAAATAGAGAATGTGCATAGACTTCAAAAAGCTGAATAAGGTCTGTCCAAAAGATAGTTATCCATTTTTTAGAATTGATCAACTGATGGATGTAACTTCGGACCATGAGCTTCTCACCTTCATGGATGCCTTCTTTGACTACAATTAAATCCGAATGGCACCGAAGGATGAGGAGAAAACTGCTTTTATTACTGATCGTGGTCTTTATTATTACAGGATCATGTCCTATGGGATCAAAAATGCGGGCGTGACATATCAGCGTCTAGTCAATAAGATTTTTAGAGAGCAGATCGACCACAATATGAAGGTTTACATAGACGACATGTTTGTCAAGAGTCGAACTTCGATCAGCCATGTAGCCGATCTTGAAGAGATCTTCAATGCTCTTCGAAGATATCAGATGAAGTTGAATCCGATCAAGTGCACCTTTGGAGTAACCTCAAAAAAATTTTTGGAGTTCACAGTCTCAAGGCAGAAAATCGAGGCCAACCCAGAGAAGATCCGAGCCATCCAGAAAATGACTGTCTCGAAATCAATAAAAGAAATTCAGCGCTTAACCAAAAAGTGGCATCTTTGAATCGCTTTGTCTTGAAGTCGGCTGGATGGTGCATTCCCTTTTTCAAGTCCTCAAACAATCGAAGAACTTCTGCTGGACCACCGAATGTCAACAAATCTTTAAAGAGCTCAAGGACTACCTCTGTTCACCTCTCCTATTAGCAAAGTCCAAACTCGAAGAGAAATTATTTTTATACCTGGTGGTCTCTTCAGCTGCACTTATAGCAGTCCTAGTCAAAGAAGAGACGAAAGTATAATGACCAATCTACTACATAAGTCGAATCTTGAGGATTGCCGAGATCAGGTATATTAAGTTAGAAAAACTGACTTATGCTTTACTGATTGCAGTCCGAAGGCTCCGATCTTATTTTTAGGGGTACACCATAACTCTCCTCACTGATCAACTAAGTAAAACAGTTCTTCATCGAACGGATGCCTCTGAAAGAATCGTAAAATGGGCAATTGAACTTACAGAATTTGATATCAACTTTCAACCTTGACCATCAATCAAAGCTCAAATATTAGCAGATTTTATAGTAAAATACATCATTCCAGATGAAGCCAAGCTTGAACAGAATGAAACCAATATTCCATGATTACAGTCAGGCTCCCCTGAAGAGAGAGTCGTCCTTTCTGAAGATTTTTGGGTTCTATATGTGGATGGCTCATCCAATGCTTCTAGGATGGGTGCAAGGCTGATCTTAGTTAACCCAAAGAGAGTCGTCATCGAATATACGCTATGCTTTGAATTTTTTGTGATTAATAATAGGGTTGAATATGAAACTTTGATCATAGGATTAAAGATAGCTAAAGAGTTGGAAGCATATCGACTCCAAGTCTATAGTGATTTTCAACTGGTGGTTGGACATGTTAGCGGTGGTTATGAAGTCCGAAAGGAAAGCATGATAAAATATCTTAAAAAGATGAAGAACCTAACCTCAGCCTTCAATAGTTTTAGCATCCAATAGATTCTAAGGATAGAAAATATAAGAGCCGACCTTCTCTTTAAATCACCAGCCGAACTACCCAAAGAAGTATTTTTTGAGATTCTAAAATGCCCAAGTATGAAAGAGCGACAGTCTGTGATGCAAGTTAACCATGAGCCATGTTGGATTGATCCATTGATTGCTTATCTCAGAAATGAAGTTCTTCTTTATGAGCCAAAAGAAGTCCAAAAACTCAAAAATCAAGCCTTCCGGTATATTCTATATAAAGGCAAGTTGTATAAAAGATCATATTTTCTACTGCTCTTGAGACGTCTCAAGCTTTCAGAAGCGACTTTGCTTTATGAGAAGTGCATGAAGAAATTTATGAAAGTCATGTAGGGGCCAGATCCTTATCGCACATACTACTTCGAAAGGATTACTATTGGCCGACCTTATACTATGATTCTATAGAGTATGTCAAAAAATATGACTGCTATTAGAAAAATGTAAATATTCAAAGGTAGCTGGCTTCCGAACTTACACCCCTAAGCGTTCCGTGGCCATTTGCTCAGTGGGGGATGGACATACTCGAACTTTTTTCATGACATCTGGACAGCGTAAGTTTCTCTTGATGGCAATATATTATTTCATAAAATGGGTCGAGACTGAACCTCTAGCGAAAATCACTAAAGCAAAAGTGCAGAACTTTGTCTGAAAGTCGATCGTTTGTAGATTTGGCTTGCCTCGAATTCTCATAATAGATAATGAATGGCAGTTTGCTAGAGCAAGATTCATCAAATTCTGTGAAGATTTGAACATCTTCCATCATTTTACATCAATTATCCATCCACAGGTAAATATCGAAGCCGAAGTAACAAACAGAATCCTGCTGTAAGATATCAAAGCAAGACTTGAAAGAGCAAAGGAGACTTAAATGAATGAACTCTATCATGTGCTCTGAGCATATCGAACTATCCAAAGATTGCCAACTGGGGAGATCCTATTTGTCTTAGCTTTTGGAATAGAAGTGGTCATCCCAATAGAACTCAAACTTTCATTAGTATGAGTCATGGCATTTGATGAGCAGTATAACTCATAGGACCTCAGAACTAACCTCGACTTGTTGGAGGAAAAATGAAAAAAAGCTTAAGTTCAAATGGCAACCTATAAGCAAAAATTAGCTCATTACTACAACTCTAAAGTCAAGGACAAAACATTCAAAGTGAAAGATTTGGTACTTCGACGAGCAGTTGTTTCATAACCTCAAAACCAAGGGAAGCTTGCCCCAAATTGGAAAGATCCTTACGAAGTCAAAGAGGTCGTCCGATATGAAACTTACTATTTAAAGAAACTCGGAGGCACCGATCTTCCACGTCTATGGAGCTTGGAGAATTTATACATGTACTATCAATAATCTTATTTTAATAAAATTTTCTTATTTTAATTTTTTCGATCTTGGTGCAAAACTATGATGACAGAAAATAGCCTCTCGAATTTTATCGTTTAACGAAGTTAGTCCTATTAGGAATAGGAGGAGAACCTCATCCTAATATTGAGCTAAAGCGAAGATCTCAATTACTTAAGTCGGGATGTGGGGAGAGACCCCTTAAACGGTCCTTTTGTACTTCTATAGCCCTATTAGGAATAGAAAGAGAATCTCGTCTTAACATTGAGCTAAAGTAAAGACCTCGATTACTTAAGTCGGAATGCGGGGAGAGACTCCTTCAATGATCCTTTTGTGCCTCTATAGTCTATTAGCAATAAGAGGAGAACCTCATCTTAACATTAAGCTAAAGTGAAGACCTCAGTTACTTAAGTCGGGATGCGGAGAGAGGCTCCTTCAATGGTACTTTTGTGCTCCTATAGTTCTGTTAGGAACAGGAGGAGAATCTCATCCTAACATTGAGTTAAAGCGAAGATCTCGATTACTTAAGTCGGAATATGGGGAGAGACTTCTTTCAACGGCCCTAATGTGTCCCCACAAGCCACGTTAGGAACATAAGAAAAATCTCGTCCTGACGTGAGCAAAAGCCAGAACCTCGTTGACCAAAGATGAGAGAAAAGAAGCCTTGCCGACAATCCTTACACGTATTCTTTCAATGATAATCTGACTATATCAAATACAAAAAATGGAACCCTATCTTGGCTCGCAAAAGAAACCCCAGCTCGGCATCCACAACAAGCATCTCATTAGAAGACAATACAAAAAAAAAATACAGTGAAGAAAGTAAAGCCATGAGCAAGCTTCGAATTCGTACGAAATAAAAATAATAGAAAAGATATCATTTCATTATAAAAATAAGTTCATTACATGCAAAACACAGGTCGACAAGATCGATTATACCAAAAAAAGAGAAAAAGAGAAAGATCGCCAAAATCCTAAGAAGGGTCAAACTCCTCAGACTTCGGGCTAGTGGCCATTACCAAAGATTTCTTTAGACGATCGATCTCCTCCTCGAGCTCCCTTCGTCTCATCATGTTATCATAGAATATTTTGTCGGCTCGATGATAGTTCTCCTCTAACTCTCATAGCCTCCTCCTCAAAATCTTGGACTCGGCCTCCGCATCCTTGGTAGCCTGATGCTCATAAGTCATCTCGAGCTTCAACTGCTGTACCTCAATCTTTTCCATATCGATCGACTCTCAGAGTTCACCAATGATCCTCTTCAAGGAGGCGACCTCCTCGGCCTCCCTGCTTGTACTAGTTCGAAAGCCATCATCAAGTTGCTTCTGGAGTCGGACTACTTCATTGTTGGAGGCATGAAGCTTTTGTTCTAGCTTGGACATCTTATAACTTCAGTCCAATTGGTAAGTCTCATATGTGAGCTCAGCATCATGTAGCTATTTTTGAAGTACGGAGAATCTCGTCGACTAGTCCCACTCGAATCGCACCTTATCGGAGGACCATGATGAGCTTTCCTTCAGAAGTTGAATCTTCTTCTTCGTCGTCTTGAGTTGAGTCTCGAGCGAGCCGATCTTCGTCGTGAGTGCCCAGGATTTATCGCTTGCATTCTTTCGGAGTTCAGCTAGCTCCCTCTTGAAGCTCTTCTTCCGAATGCTAAAACTTGCGGAGTCCTTCATGTGTAAGTTTCGGAGGCGAGTGACCTCTTTGATTGCCTTCGAAGCATTCTTTCATGAAGCTTGAAGGTCATCCTCCGTCTTGTTTAACTTCTTCTTTAGATGATGGACTTTCTTCCTCAGACTTTTTATTAAAGATTTTAAGAGAACCCCCTGAGATAGTGGATCAGCATTGATGGAAGACTGCATTCAAAGTATGAAAAATGCTGAAAGATATAGATAAAAAGAAAATTCACTTTCATTGAATCAAAAATTTTGAGTATAAAATAAAAAAAAAATATACAACTACTCGAGGATTTTAACCTCGAGGGAGGAGGGGACGGTGGTAGATGAAGTCGGAGCGCTCTCGACTACCTCGGGTTTCTAAACTGGCTTAGATGCCTCCGTGGTAGGTTCGGATGGATCAGAAGTAGGCTCGATAGAGGAAGGATCGACTGTGGCATCAGACGGTCCCGCTTCTGCATCGTTCTTCTCCTCCAAAAATTCAAGGTCGAGCTCAGGGAACCTCCGGGCCATCCTGCCTTCGCAGAGCTCAAAGCCCTTGATGAACGCCTGCTGGCTGAAGGCGATGTTCAGATCCTTCATTTCAGGGAAGATCTTGAACTTCTCCACGACCCGGGCCACTACCTCCAAGATCGACTTTGACATTTGGGCCTCTAGACCAGCGACCCTCCCCTCGGCTTCTTGCCTCCTCTTCTCCTTTAGAGCCAGCACTGCCTTGAGTTCGGTTGAGATGAACTCTTCCTTTCGAAGTGTACTTCGTAGACTCTTATTTTCCACCATCTTCTCTCCCACGAGGCGCTCAGCCTCGACAACCATCGCTTGAAGATCTTCTCAGACATTCAGCATCTCCACCTCCAGACAATTTGCCCTTTTTAGGTGAGCAAGCATGTGGTGGCCCGACTACCATGAACAGATCACTGTAAGGTGAAAGAAGAAAGGGTGAGAAAATAAAAAAATGTATGGCAAGATGATTATCCTAAGGACAGTCCCAAGAGACTCCCAGACGAGCTACCTCTGGTCAAGGTCGGCCAGGCGGTCCACTTCTTTTGGTAGGGTGAACTTATCTATCAGGTTTTGGATGATATCCAAATTATCAAAGAGGTCCGTCCCCTAGTCATCACCACTGCTCTGACTGGGCTTGTCCTGACGCGCCTTGCGGGCCTTCTTCGTAATGGCTGCTTCCCCTTTCTCCTCTCTTTCCCTTCATTGGTGGAGGGATCGAGCGTGCAATCCCCAGTGGTAAGATTCGTAGGCTCAAGAGGAAGAGATTCCCCTTCTACGACGTTGGTATATGTGGTCGGGACAACCTCTTTTCCAGGACGAACCTCGAGAGCGACATTAGTGGCAGCAGAAGCCACAGGGTTGGAGGGACTGACCTTCACCTGCTTCAAGCCTTCACATGGAGCCTTCTCATTCCTCTTCTTCTGAGCATATAGGCCCTTGGCAAGTCTCTCCGCAATGTCGGTATCCATTTCTGCGATAAAGGAAGATGTATAGTTAACCGAGGTACATATGAAACTTCATAAGAATTCATTGCATGTACATATGCATGACTAATGCCAGTAGGATCAAGAGAACTCAAACCGAAGTTGAACAAAGTTTGCTCCCTCAAAAGGTCTGAAAGAGGATGAGCTCGGTACGCCTTGAGCCGATTAGAAGATTCAAGGTAGGGCCCATCTAAACTAGGAGCTCGATGGACAGATTTCTTAACGAAGCCCCAAGGAGGAAGGTCAAGATGGGACATCGAAGGAAGAAGTACTTCTCCTTCCAGTTATGAACGGAAGGAGTGCCTTTCAGTAATTCTTTCTTACCAAACTGGGGGGAGAAGTACCATCAGTCTTTTGCTGGAGGATGGTATTTGAAGGTGTAGTAGTTTCGAAATAATGGAACAGTCGATCAAACTTTGATCAGATGGTAGAGAAAAAGGAAGCCTATGACGAACCAAAAGAAATTTGGTACGATGGATGCGAAGGAGCTATTCAAAAATCGGAAGAGGATAACTACAAAGGGAGGCAGTGGAAGTCGAAGCCTGGCACGCAAGGTCTCTAAGTACAAATAAAATCGATCGATCAGAGGAGAACTGGCTCGGTCATCTGAACTAGGAAGTTCGAGGTCATATTTTGAAGGAATTCATATTAAATTTGGATCAGAGAAAGATCATCTGGAGTAAGAATGGATGGGATGGTGTCTGAAATGAAGGACGAGTGAGACATGTTCCTAGGTTCGACCTCGATCAGGGGTGCAGGGTCTAGAAAGGTTGGTCCAGGCAAGCCATAGGAATCGATGGAGTGGGAGGATTCGGAAGACATTCAGATCGAAATAAGACCCCAGGAAAACCTCCAAAAAAAAAAAATACAGAACAAATATGGCTACAGAGAAATCGAAAGAGCAAGAAGTTAAAAAAGCATAAATACCCAAATAGAAGGGTTGGAAAACTGACCTAAGCTATTTGGGGAGGATGAAAAGATGGTGGGTGCGACGAGAACCAGTTGAAAGGGCCTCCGAAATCCAAGAAGATGAGGGAGGAAACTAAAATCTTTAGGTGAAAGAAGAACGAGGACCAAAGGAAGAAGAAAACTCGAGCAAGAATGACTTTCGGATGAGAGAAGAAGGTCATAAATAGTCAGAGGCAATCCGAGGCAGTTATGATTGTGGATCGACTTCGATCGATCAGCATGCACCGCATATCCCACTCATCATGATAGAGAAGTGGCGACAAACGAAGTTTTTATGGTGCCATACCTGGAGCAGAGTTTTGATGAAAAATACGAAGGGCCGTCTTCTTAAACTCATTTCAAATTTAAAAAGCTTCGACGCAAGCACGGTAAATGCCAAAACATCTCGTTCTGACGGATGCGGAAAGCCAAAAAGAACTTCGGCAATCGCATTTGCACTTTCTTCCTTCGAATTTTGAATTCAGGAGTGGGAGGACTATTGTTGGAGCCGAACCTACTCCTACCGAAGTTCGACCGGATATCTAATTATTGAACAATTCTATCTAGTAGCGACGACCAAGATTGACCCTCGACCAAATTTGCAAGATCCCTCTGGACCTTGCTCAGATGAGCTTGAATGGTGGGGGTGGCCGAACTTCTCCACCCTAGGCAGTCGATCTTCTGCAATCATAAGTCTTCCGAACTTCTCCATCCTAGGCAGGCTCCTTTTGATATTCCTCCACCCTAAGCAGTCGATCTTTTTCGATCGCGAGTCTTCCAAACTTCTCTTTCAGTTGGACTCTTCTACCAGCCAAACTTCTTCCGGACTTCATCCTCAATCGAATTTTTTCGTCAGTCGAACTCCTTTCGAATCCGTCCAGCAGACTTTCTTCAAGATTTCTCCAGTGGACTTCCAAATTTCTTCCGACCAAACTCCATGCAGTCGTCTAGAAGAGCCTCCACGCCTATGCGGATCCAGCAATCTGTACAGCATGAACCACTTACACATAGACAATCCTGAAGAAGTCCGAACTCCTCTAAAGTTGATGAAACTTGAAGCCCTTCACCGCCAACACCTACCTCCTTCGAACTTCAACTATTAAATTTCAACGGACTGGCATATCACGACAACAAACACCATTCTCCATAACAAACTCCACATGGCCCTAAATGGCCCACTACCGGATGGCTACGGCTGTCACTATCAGTTTGTTACAGGCTCCGTCTATATAAGAGATCCTCTAGATATGTTTTCTTCTTCAGGTTCTAAGCTCTCCTTTTCTTGTTAAAACTTTGCCAAAATCTCTCTGAGCACTCTATTTTTATTGGTCGAAAAAGCTGACTTGATCTTAGGAAGGTCTTACCGGAGCCACCACCCCCGACTCCAGACGAGACTTATTTTGTAGGTCACCGATGGTGATCTCATCTTCTCCGACTTCAATCTCGATTCTGACGATAATCAGATTTCGCACCAATAAGTGGCAAGTAAGCAAACAACATGTTCATGTCTGGCTGCTCTAGCCATTCCTTGTGTGACACACAGATGACATTAACATCTTGTAAAATAAATATCTTGATTGCATTTATCTACAAGCATTTTGACCATATTTTAAGTATTCTAAGGAGTCCCACCTTGAAGTCCCACACCTGTGTTTATACAGAGAAATTACAGGGTAATATTATTTTCAAGTCTCAAACCTTGGTCCTATTATTGAAAATAGAGAGGCATGACCACTAAGATTTTTGGTGTTGTAATGATCATTTAATGACCACCTATTTTTATACTTTCTTCTTCTTCTTCTTCATTTTTTGACAACTTTATTTATTAGAAATTCAGATGAATGTAAAAGTCTCAAAGTCCACAATTCCCAGATGTAAAAAATCAATAGGCAACAATGTGCCATACAATATAGGACTACTATTTTGACTCTATGCCTTAGCATTTAACAGAGTTTATTGCTTGGATCAAATCAAACTTTTTACCAGCAAGGTGGCACATTAAGATTGTTGGTTGAACAAGAAAAAGGAAAAATCTTATATCAACAAGATTACCTCTTAGTGCTCCATAAAATTTTTGCCTTAGGAGGGCTGTTTTTGCTATATGCTATACAAATTATTAGAGCTATCAAGATGGGCTTACCTACTCTAACTCGTCCCAACCCACTTCTAAATGGAGCGGGATGGGCTGGTCCATTTAACTAACAAGTTGAAAAAATTCCAACCCAACCCAACCTGCCATGGACTATGGGTTAAATAGGCCAATCCGCCAAAATTCAAAAAAAAAACAGAGAGAGAAGAGAGTAAACACTATCCTCACCTCCTCTTTTTCAACTTTCTCTCCACCATCGCTCCCAACGTTCACCTCTTTCTCTCCCATGGCATCTTCGGTTCCCACATCTCCGCCCTCGTCACTGCTCGATGGCAGGCTTAGGAAGATGGGTGATCGAGAAGGGAGACCAAGCGAGGAGGGGTGGGGGATGAGAGAGCGAGCAGGGAGGGGCGAGGGACTGAGAGGCCAAGGGAGGGGTGTTGTGACGCCATAGACTGAGCAAGGAGGGGTGGGGGATGGGCAGGAGACCAAGAGAGAGAGTGGGGGGTTGTGGTGCTGAGGAGTTGCGGTGCCGAGGATTGAGCAGGGAGGGTCGGGAGATGGGGGGCGAGTAGGGAGGGGATTTGGGGGGGGGGGTGAGCAGGGGGGTGGCATGGTAGCGCTATAGATCAAGTGGGGAGGGGCGGGGGATGGGGGAGGGGAGAGTGAGGAGAGGCAGGGCACCAAGAGATCGAGAAGTATAAAATAATTTTATACTTTTATGTCTAAATCGTGCTTCAATACTTATGCAAAATCAAAATAAATCATATGTTACACCATCGTTTCACCAATATGATGATCACATAATCTGCAGAGCATCTGATATTTCTTTCATAGACGGCTAGTCTTCTCTCTTCTCACCCTCCTACTTAATGCAAATGATCGATGAGAATTGTCACACTCTTTTAAGAGTTGAAGAAAAGAAATCAGGCAATTTTTATTTATATCTCTACTTGTCTTTTCCCATTAAAAGACTTATTACTAATTAGAGTTAAAATTTTAGTCTAAATCTTATTAGGAATAGGACTCTCTAATTAATTGGACTGACTATAATTGATTCAGGACTTAATGAGTTAAATTTGACTAAGTAACAATTAGGCCATATTAGGAGTCATATCGAACATTCTCCTGTTTGGCCTATATTATCATTTAAAATTAATTTTTTTAATTTTTTAAAAATATTTTAAAATAAATAAAAAAATATTTTTAATTTTTTAAAATAATAATTTTAAAATTGACTCAACGAGTGCACTTTTATTTTTAAAATTTTTCTAATTATTTATTTCTTGAAAGATTCTTTATACTTTGATTAAGTAAAAATCATTAATATAGATCATGATGATTATATATCTCAATTGACATACTTCCTTCCATATATCATGACATCAATAATTCTCACTTAATCCATTTTTATATATTAAAATACATAAGCTATCAAAAATCATAATGCTTATGATAATAGTCCCATTGTAATGTCATATAAATGATACATTTATTTTCTTTAGTTTTGATAAAGTCAACTATAATGTACACAAACAATAATTAAATATAAGTAATAACGACTATTAAACCATTAAGAGATCTCAAAATAAGTATCTATTATAAATTAAATATCTTAATAATAAATATCCATAATTTTTATATGCTTTTTAAAAATTTTGGGCACTAAATTTTTCATCAAAAGATCAGTTATCATGCAAACAGTACTAATAAAATCAATAAACACTTGATGGCTACTAATTTTTTCATTTGTAGTAAGATACTTAACATCAATGTGCTTATTTGCAATGGTTATCTTGCTACTGTTAGACAAAGAAACTATGGCAGAATTATCATAATAAATTCTCAGCGGTTTGAAAATAGAATCCATAACTCCGAACTCTGAGATAAATTTTCTCAACCATAGAGTATGTGAGGAAGTATCATAGCAGCTTATATATTCAGCTTTCATAGTAGAGCAGGTAATAATACACTGCTTTATACTTCTCTATAAGATTACTCTACCAGTCAACAGAAAGATGAAACATGATGTGGATTTTTTACTATCAAGGCAACTAGCGCATAATCTATATTTGAATAATTGATCGCTTTAATTGATTAGTCATTCCATAAGTAAGCATATGATCTTTAGTTCTCTGAAGATATTGCATCACCTACTTGATAGCTTTTCAGTGGTTTATATCTGAATCACTCTAATACCTATCAAGTATTTTTAAAGCAAAATTGATATCAGGATGAGTACATACTTGAGTATATATCAGACTATCCACTATAGATGTATAATGTATATCCTTCATTTGATTGGGACATTGAAATTTATCATTCTTAATAATTGATATTTTATTTGATGAGTAGTTTGACATTCTAAATTTTTCTAGGATTCTAGTAATATAATTTCTCTGAGATAAACTAAGTAATCTCTTATTCCTATCATGATGAATTTTTATACCAAGAATATAAGAAGCAGCTTTCATATATTTCATGTCAAAATATTCAATTTTTTTTTTAATTTTATGTAAGAGACCTAAATTATTGCTGACTAGTAAGATATCATCCACATTCACATATAGATCAAAAATATAAACTTACTTCCATTCACTTTCAGATATATATATTGATTAGCAATTTATTCTTTAAATTCAAAAGAAGCAATGATATGATTAAACTTTAAGTACCATTATCTGAAAGTTTGTTTAAGACCATATATAAATTTTTTTAAATTTATATACCAGCTTTTTATTTTTTTGCACTAAAAATCTTTCATGCTTTTCCATATAGACCTTTTTCTTTAAATTTTTATTCAAAAATGTAGTCTTGACATTCATTTGATTGAGCTCTAAATCAAAATAAGCTACCAATATCATAATGATTTTGAATAAATTTTTTCTAGAAATAGAAAAAAATATTTTATGATAATTAATGCCTTTCTTTTGAGTAAATCTTTTTGCTATAAGTTTAGCCTTATATCTTTCGATATTATCTTTGTAATCTCATTTAGTCTTAAAAATTCATTTATAATCTACAGGTTTAAATTCTTTAGATAATTCTATAAGTTCTCAGACTTGATTTTTATTCATGAATTTCATCTCATCTTTTGTGATATCAAAGTTCAGAATCATCGCTATTCATGGTATTCTTAAATAAAATTAGATCATCCTTCATCCTAATATCATCATTACATTCTTATAAATAAATAATATAATCATCTAAAATAGTCAAACTTTTAATTTTAGTAGATCTCCATAATATTTTAGATTTAGTATCATTATTATGATTATTTTCAATCGAATCAGATTTATTGATAGTCTATTCAGAAAGTGGTATATCAATCATCTATTGATATTCCATAATTTCAGATTAAGCAGGTTAAAGTAGAATATCTTTAGGTGTTACTATAATAGAAATTTTTTTTTATTTTTTGTAATACCATATTACACGGTTCATTACTCCTACTATTTTCACCATCCTTAATGAATCTAGCAGTTCTAATTTCAATAATTTTAGTAATATGTGATGGACAATAAAATCTAAAATTTTTTAACTTTTCTAGATACCTATAAAATAATAACTAACAATTTTGGGATTCAATTTTTTTTCTTATAGATTATATAATCAAACCTTTATAGGACAATCCTAAATATGTAAATGTCCTAAACTTAATTTTCTATCTGTCCATAACTTAAAAAGAGTTTTAGAAATGGCCTTACTAGGTACCTGATTTGGAATATACATAATAGTTTCTAAGGCTTCTCTTCATATATAAATTTAAGGATAATGAGAAATTACTAATCATATTTCTCACTATGTCCAACAAGGTATAATTATGCCTTTCAGCCATACTATTTTGTTGAAATTTTTTTGGCATAGTGTTTACTACAATATCATGTAGTTCAAAAAATTTGATAAAAGATCCAGGATTATGACCAAATTTATCATGTCTAACATAGTATTTACTATTCCTATCAGATTTCACAATCTTAATTTTTCTGTCTAATTGATTTTCTACTTTAATTTTGTATATCTTAAAGGCTTTCAAAGCTTCAGACTTTCATGCAACTAGAAAATATAATTATAACATAAGAAATTATTAATAAAATTAATGAAATACTTTTGCCTTTCAAAACAAGATATAAAATAGTCACAAATATTGGTATGTATTAATTTTAAGAATCTTTGACTTCTAGTGGCATGCTTTTATGACTTATAATTTATTTTTTTAATGCAATCGATGCATATACTAAAATTACTAAAATCTAGATTTAGTAAAATACCTTACTTAATCAATTTAATCATCTTTTCTTTTGATATATGACATAATCGCCTATACTACAATATTGAAAAATTTTTATTTATAATGCCATGTTTTATTTCAACATTGACATTCAAAATAAGAAAGATTATTCAAAAAAAAATCTAAATTTAATTTATATAATCCATTGCATAATATTTCAGTATGAACCAAAATAAAATTTTCTATTAATTTAAAACTTAAATTTATAAAAATAAATAAAAAATCTTCTAAATCAAGTTTTGATAAAAAATTAAATTTTTAGATACTGAAGGAACATAAAGGACATTATGTAGATCTAATTAATAATTGGTGTTTGTAATAGATCCTAACTGAAATAATCTTGAACTTCATCTAATTTTCTAAAAAGATCCACCGCTCTCTATCATTTGGCTTTCGGCTTAAAAGTAACCCCTTTATTGGATTAGAAATATGAATTGTAGCAATCGAATTAATCCACCAAGTATTAAAAGGATTATCAATGAAATTGGTTTCAAAACAAATAAATGATAAGAGAATACCCTTTTATTTGAATCATTTCTTTCTTTTCTCATAATCTTTTTTGATATGTTTCTTCTTATTGCAGAAGAAATATTTTAATTATAAAAATCTTTCATTGGTGGATTGTTGGATTTTTTATTTTCTTTCTTCACTTTCTTTCTTTTAGGATGCTCTTGTGAAACCATATGAACAACTGGGATCCTTTTCTATTTCAATCTCTCTTTCTCTTGTACACACACTAGAAGATGAGTTCATTTATTGGCTATGATTTCTTGTATGTATTGTAATAAATCTTAAATTGGATAAACTAGGATGGAAGAGAATTGAGAATAATTAGATAAGAAAATTTTCAAATATCATCATATTCAAATCATTCAATTTTTTAGATATATCATGCATATTCATAATGTGCTTTTGTACTTTAGAAAATTCATTAGATTTTATAGAAGTTAACTTATTCATTTGGATATCAATTAAGGCTTTACTTGATCTGGTAAACTGTTGTTCTGTAAAGAAAAGATATTTGGAGGCTAATTCGTTATTAAGAATAGATCCCCTAATATCTCTTACTATAAAACTTTTAATAATCATGAAAGATATTCTATTAGAATGCTTCCATTTTTCACATAATTTTTTATGATAAGAAAAATTAGTGAGGGTAAGTGGATTTACAAAAAATCAAATTTAAGTCTAGGCATCCTAAAATAATGAAGCTGCTTGTGCTAATTAAGATAACTTAATTTATTCAGTGTGAAAATGTTAGATAGATGTGACAAGAGCGAAGTAGAGGTAAATAATAGAATATGCTCATAATTACCATCAAATGCAGATTCCATAATGTAATTTTACTAACAACACTTATTATACAACTACAAAACACGTTTGGATGAGAATCATAGTACATAAAAAATATCATAACTAATTTAATCATAAATTTAAATATAATAAATAATACCAAAACATGCATCACATAAATCATAACCAACAATAATATGACATATGAAAGCAAGAACAATAATTATGGCATGAGTACATAATTTATATTTAAATTGTGATCCATTGTATTAGTTATACTTTTAGTGGTTTAACAAACTATGATTATAAGAATTTGAGGTTATTTCCATCTTTGAGTGTAGAATTTTTCATCTTTATGCAATTCAAGTTAGTCAATCTTTTACTATTAATTTTATATTAAATTACAATCATCTTTGGATTAACTATAATAGATACACTTTTATATAATTTTAAAATTATAATGAGAGAAAAAATTATTAGCCCTCAATGACTCAGCTATCTAATATCCATAGAGTACTCTGAATCTTTTGGGGCTATGCAAAAACATGTATACTTAAACAGTATAATAATAAGTAGAATTATTAATTTAAATAATTTAAATAATTTATTTTATATAGAAAATTTAACTATAATATTTTTTAAATTATTACAAGTTCAATGATTCAAAAATCCCTCAAATTGGATCAAAAATGAGTAAATTTTAATAATAAAAAACTTAACCATAAACAATAGAAGTTTAGGGCCTTTTCTACGAAATAGTAGCTTTAAAACTATTCAATGGGCAAAAATTTTAATATATTTTATTAATTTATTAGGAACTAAATTATAAAAATTTTAAAACTAAACTTAGGCTTTTTAAGAATTTAAACTTTATCAGGAGCTTAAATGTAAAAATCTCTTTTATTAAATGGGTCCTAGCCAAATTTTGGGTCCCGGGTTTGGACCCAAAACCAAATCCATTTATGACTCCCTTCTTCCCTAATTGAGAGATTCTCTCTCTTAGGCGGCCAACTAGTCGCTGCCCAGAATGTCGTTGCCGCTGCGGCTGGGAACCAATGCCACGACAGCCGAACCACCTGTCGTTGCCCCTGGTTCGCTCCACCGCCTACTTACGCCGCAGCAAAAGCCGTGGTTCTCGTAGTCGTATAAGTGGCAAATGGATGACAGTGAGGATAGCCGCCGCCGCAGCCGCAGCCGCAGCTCTGGCCTTCCCCCTTCGTCGGATGATGAGGATCGACCGACGGCTTTCCCCCCTTCTTTTTTTTATAAAAAAATTCTTAGGTAATTAAGAAACTATAATTTAATTTTCTTAAGCCTTAATTAATTTTGAAAAATATAAAATCATGATTTTTAATTTTTTAAAAATAAATCAAAATTTATCAAAAAAATTTACATAAATATGAAGCATGAATCATAGGCTTTGATACCATATGTAAGATAATTTTATATTTTTATGCCTCGATCATGCTCTAATATTCATGCAAAATTAAAATAAATCATACATTATGCCATCGTCTCACCAATACGATGATCATGTAGCTCGTAGAGCATCTAGTTTTTTTTTCACAGATGGCTGATCTTCTCTCTCCTCATTCTTTTTAATATGGACGATTGATGAAAATTATCACATTCTCCTGAAAGTTGGAGAAAAAAAATTAGGCCACCTCTATTTATATCTATATTTATCTTGTCTCATCAAAAAAATTATTTCTAATTAGAATTAAAATTTCTGTCTAAGTCTTATTATGAATAGGACTTTTTAATTAACTGAGCTCACTATAATTGATTTAGGACTTGACTTAATGAGTTAAACCTAATTAAATAATAATTAGACCATATTAAGAGCCAAATCCAATAAGAAGAAGAGGCAGTGGGGTATTGTGGTGTTGTAGACCAAGCGGAGATGGGCATGGGATGGAGGGGGTGGGGGTTGTGGCATCGGAGATCGACTAGAAAGGGGCAAGGGATGGGGGGACCAGTAGGGAGGGGCGGGGCACTAAGAGATCAAGCAAGAGAGGCGGTCGAGGACCGAGAAGGAGAGGCAGGTGGGGAGGGGGGTGCTGGGGACGGGGACTGAGAGGAAAAGGTGGGGGGTTGAGGTGTGGAAGTTGGGGGGGTCGTGGCGGGGAGGAAGGTCCAAAAAGAAAAAAAGATAGGCTAGTCCGTCCCGAACCTGTAATCTAAATAGGATGAATTATTTAACCCATTTTTAGATGAATTGCTAAAATATGAATTCAATCCAACTCATTTATATGATGGGGTAGGCTAACCTAGCGGCTCCAATCTAAATTAATAGCTTTATAAATTAGGTAAGGCTGGCGATGGCTTGATCTCAAGCATGATGTTTTTGATTGTCAAATTTTTTAAGACCCAAATCGTACATTACTTCGGAACCTTGGATTCTGTCCCATGCTTCTTAAGAAAGATATTAAAAAATTTATATTGTTTTCGTGTGTAGACAAGCTATAACGAACAATTCACACCGTTTTTAACAGATTCTGTTAGATTAAAATCAAATTGCCAATCCTTTATTGCAAACTTTCACGTATAAAAGCGTAAAGGAATCTATTCACTCTCTCTCTCGTTCCCATGTTAATTGCCCTTTATTATGGTAGCCGTTGGATGGGCATGGGAAATGGGACAGGTATGACAGGTATGGGGTCAGATATCAGACAAAAATGGTATGGGCAGCTTCAGCCCTCCGAGCCAACATAATGATAAGCCCAACTTGCCCTTAACCCCCGTTATCCTTGCCACCCTGTACTTACTATAAAGAAATTAGGATGAGGACTCCCCTGTCTTTCATCTTACCATCTTTCACCTCCATTCATTCAAAATGTATTAAGCTGATACTCTCGCACAGAGAAGGCGAAAAATAACCGAATCTAAACCCAACCATGCCAATTTGAAAAAAAAAAAAAAAGAAAGGAGAAAATGTCAGGTTGGTGCAGATACTGGCCATCATTATGGTTTCATAGGCCTTTTATTGTATTATTATGTCATGTATTAAGAAGGTCATTTTGAGTGATTGCTGTTTTTCTATTTATCCATTATTTGGTCGAATTATAATTTTTCTAATTTTGCTGTTTTTCTACTGCTGATCCTTGGGCTTCGGCCACTTTTTGAAGTCTAACATAGTTTGGGAAAAATAAAAAAGTCAGTTTTAAAGCGAATTAGCTGAACTAGCAACACAGGAATCTACATATGATTCGGTCAAATAGATCTAGATTTTAAGTTGTTTCATTTGGAGGAAGAAGATTAAGTTTAAAGTGAAAATTTATCCATAGGTGTGGATTTCTTTGCTCTATCGGAAAATATCTCAAGCAAGGCTTCTCTATCGAGATGACATTTTTTTTAATCTAAGACAATAACTTCCATTGATATCAATGACACTTGCTGCAAATCAAATCCTCACATGTCCAAGCGTCCTTATCATACTTTAGCAACATAATCTTGTCATCCGTCACACCTAGTTTCATTGAATGCCCTCCAATAATGAGGCACAAAAAGATAGAATAATTAAACAGAGCCCCACCAAATCATCTTATCCATCATAATTAACTGAGAAAAGCCACGCTATACGCTTGGAAGAATTATATAATATATGGCATGCAGCATGTGGCTGGCCACGCCGCCGATCACGACCCCTCATTTGCATAGTGGTGCATCAAAATGAACAAATAAAATAAAATTTAGAAAAAGAAGTGGCTATGATGGAGATATATACGGTCTTGTGATGTACACCGAGTAGAATATAATTTCTCCCATTCCTCCCTCCTTTTCCTTGAGATACCTTCATTCTTGGGCATGTGGAGCCGACAGACAAATCATAGCTGGATTTGTTGAAGGGCATAAGATAACCAAAAGGTGATGTTTGGCGCACTCTCCAGGGTCATCCAGCTCTCTGGGGTGCAAAGTCGGCAACATCAAGACTTTCCATCCAACCACCAAGGCATTCACATCACACGCCTTTATTTCAATTTCAAAGGTCAGCCTTTCCACACTGCCTCGTGGTAATTCGTCCTCCATTTTTCAGTGTTGCACTCTCGCTGCTTTGTCATCTCTCACGTGCGTCTCAAATGATATACCAAAGAGGTGGTGTATGTATCAAAATAGGGGAAGTCAATGATGATTGCCTTTCAAAATGTGGCATTGTCCTTGGAGTTTTGATCCATAAGCAACATGTTTTAGCCGTGGGGGCACCCAATGACGCAACGATATGTAGACGGACTGAAAAGTCTCTCTTTCTCTCTCTCTCTCTCTCTCTCTCTCCCCCCATCTCCCTTGTTGGTGATTACAGATGCAGGAGTTGGGATAGCTACGGCTGACGTCGGACAGAGCAGTTCTTGCCCATCTATGCCAATAAATTGACATACTTGATGATACGTAGTTGAAGAGATCAGGGCATTTGATATTGTACGGAATCATTGGAAGAGAGTTTAACTTTATAAATGTTTTAAAAATAAGAATTATATATTATACAAATATACTGGATGGTCTTTAATCCTATATCTATGATGCAGCCGCCCGGAGGCCAGGCATCACCTTGCACATCATTATAATTATAATGCTGTCATAATTTTTTACGGTAGCTATTTTTAGTGAAGTTATAACCTGAATGGAAGAAATTGTGTCTTTTAAACATTGTCAAAGTTTATATTGGTTTATAAACATTACATTAGTGGCACATAGCTATTTTATTGAAATAATGGAATTCCGCTCCATCATCAAATTGAAGAAACTGAGCATAGATCCTAGGGAGAAAATCAGGTCTGATAAGATTTAGGTGTCTCCCAAGCAAAATCTAATGATTCGGTTGGTTTACATCTGAATCTATTCCGATTGATTTGACCGTCTATTTCCTGAAACTCTCTGTTTTAGAGGGTGGAGGGGGGGGGGCAGGCGGTAAGGATTCTTCTTTCATTTAGTAATACTGAGAGGAAGCAGACTGGATCTGGGTCTCAACTCCCAAGCAGATATTATTATTTAGAAACCTACTTAATTCTCCTTATATCTTCACAATTATTTTCTAACAACGTACTTCAAAATATAAATAGTAAGGTTTATAAAAAGATAAAAAATAGAAGTATAAAATTTATGTCATGTATGTTGGGAAAACCATCGGGTACAATTTGGGCTTGAATGAATACCATGCACCTAAGCAACCGTGCAGTTTCGAATTTTAAAAATAAATGATTTTTTTTTTTTTTTTTTTGGTGTAAGAAGTTGCTTGAATGATAAGGGAACGCATGGTCTCTGATCTTCTCGTTCCTGTTTCCCACTTTGAGAAAGAACCAAGCTTGTAGTTTCAAACCATCCTTGCTTCCTTGACCGTCGCTTCTTTTATTGCTCGCTCTTTTGACGGAAAGGCATGTTCCCAACGGCATATAATCGAGCATTAGATTCAACGCAGAGCTGTCTTGTTTTCTCGGTAGCTGATGGTGTAGCTGGCAGTGCTCCATTTCCAGAGTGGGAAAAAGGTAAAAATTATCCTTTTCTTTCTATGTCTCTTTTTTTAAAAAAAATCTATATAAAAAATATCACTGGATATGATGGGTACCAGTTTGCTCGTTGGCAATCAGAAAGTTGAGATCATGCTGTCTCCAACTAGTTGGACCATACTTTGTAGAAGATGCCAATAAATATATTATACAAGCAGAGGCTGTTTGATTTTCTGTATTCCAGGATGCCTACAGTTCTAAACATAGCTGTATCTAAAATATTGTATTTGCTAGATTTAACGCAGATGCTGCGTTTGGTTATTTAATGTGAAGAGAGATATGACCATCCTGTAGCTGGATGCAGGATGCATGGTAAGATCACCTCCGCTAAATTGCCAACCTGTTGACCACGGCATGACCATATTGGAATTGCTTTGACTTCTTGATCAATACCTTGAGTCCAACATCGAAACTGCCAGATGTTTGTCTAGTGGGAGAGAGAGAGGGCAGAGAGCAGAGAGGAGGAGAGAGAGAAAGTGGAGAGAACTGCGAGTGAGAGGAAGAGAAGCAGGGAGAAACAAAATGAGAGTGGAGAGTATAGGGACGGATAGAGCTAATAAAGATGGGGAGATAGAGAGATGGAAAGCAGAGAGGAGGGGAGAGAGAGGTGGAGAGAAGGAAGAGATTAGAGAGGGACTGGGGGAGAACAACGAGGAAGGGAGAGAGAATGGGAAGGGATATATAGGCTAGGAGGGCGGGGGAGAGGGGGAGAGAGGGATACAAGAGGGAAAGCGTAAGAATGATGGGGCATAGATGGATAGTGAGAGGGAAGGGATAGAATCGGAAGGGCAGGGGTAGGAAGTTGGGTTGCCAAAATACCTCGCTGGTGGATGGACTCAACCTTGCATCGCCAGGACTATCCTCGTGAGATGGAGCGATGAAAGAAAGAAGCAAGGTGCGGTCACCTTGAATAGACGGCTTGTCGGACCATGGACACCTTGCTAGAGAAGTAAGGGTTGGTCGTTGGAGCATGGGAGGGAGGAAGCTCCAGCAGCAGGAGGCAATCTCTTCTCTCCTCTATTATTAAGGTAGTCTCGAGTCACCAAAGATATCAAGAGAATCCTGCACCTCGGATCATGGAAAATTTTGATTACATGCCGAGATGCAGTAAAATACCTCCTGCTTTCATCTTAGTTGCTTGCATCTGGATTGAACGCAGGCAATCGATCCTGTATTCACCAGACTTTATTGTGTTACAGCATTTAAGTCCTAACATGCAACCAACCAGCTCTATAATTAGAGATACATTATGCAATGATGTTCTATTAGGAAACTAAAAACCTTTCAATTTGGGGGATGCTCTGCTAAGATTTTCTTTTCAATTTGAGGATGCTCTGCTAGGACTGCCTTGTAACTTAGTATATTAATAGAGGTAGCCTATATCATTAAACCGTATTATTAAGTGATAGCTAGGAAACTTACATATCTCATGCTGCATGATTATAGAAATTCCCTAGTTATAGAGAGAATAGCTTTCCTGCATGGTCGTAGTAAAAGTTACTCTATTTGATCTAAACCCTAGTTCATGCAATCCAAACTCTTATCTATCCGATCTAAATCCTAGTTCATCTAATCTAAACCCAAAAAAGTCTATTTGATCTGACCTCAAACTCTAACCCATTTGATCCAACTGTTCACAATCTTAGCTGATCAAATAAACCATACCCATCCAAATCTGGCCAAATCGAACTCTCTGGTCATATCCGATTATACATGATTGAATTTGATCATGTTTAATCATTCTTGATTAAAACCTTATCCAACAAATCTAACCTTTTCTTAGGTCTATCTCATCCTCCCTAATCCAGTACCCTGATTTAACCTCCAAATATAGCACATAAAATTAGCTAGCCCCTAAATCGCACACTTATATTTCAAATTGAATCCTTCATGAATCAAGTAAAAGATTGGCCAAGCTTGGACCCTTTGATATCCTCACCCTATAAACCATACCCCTTTATCATGCATATATTTCAAGAAGAAGAGGGGTGCACTTTGATAAAACCATCTTAACCTACCATCCTCCTCTTCTTGGGAGTATTCCTGCATCTTATCCATTAAGAGTAATTCTTTATACACCATACTAGTCGGTATAGAAAAAATGCACTATCTCATTTAATTGGGCTACGTAGCCACTGCTTTTCAATGTATATTTAATGTCTGCAGTTTCATTTTTTTATTTAAAATTTTGAATGATGAAAATATCTTTCATCTTTTAAAAAAATTATGATATCTTATGGTCATATTATGATATCCTGCGATCAAATTATGACTTCCTTCATAGGATGTCATAAAAAAAGAGAGGCAAATTTTACAAATTTTCAATGATGAAAATATTCTTTCCTCTTTTTGACTTCTGAAAGAAAAATTATAATAGAATGTCATAATTTTATTATAGAATATCATAATATGGTCACAGAATATCATAATTTTTTTAAAAAAAAAGATGGATATGTTCATCATTTAGAATTTCAAATGAAAAAATGAAACTGCATACATTAAATGATTGGAAAGCAGTGGTTACGTAATTAGATGGGGTGGTGCATTTTTTCTATACCATATGCGGTGTGCAAAGAATTTCACTACCCATCAAAACCTGGACCATGTATGCTGGCCTAAACCGTGGCCTGCTCAACCAAGCCCATGCTCTAAGGTGATTGGGATCTATGCGCTGGGCTGTTTGATTTTCAGATGCTTGTTCCGGATTAACATTGGTCAATATTGGGCCATCATTTATAAGCCCGATAGCCCAGCTTGGCCTGGCCCGAAAATTCCTATGTTTGCGGTAGCTTTATTTCATTAATGGAAGGGATCGGACCTTGTCTTAGACTAAAAAAAAATAGGCATGTTTTGAAAACTTCATAATTCTCCCACCAAAACCACAGGTAAAAAAGGGGAAACTGATACTGGGGTAGCAATTAGATTGGTACAGTAAGAGAGTCATAAGTCTAAAAATTATTATTTTTTATTTTTCTGTTTGTTTTTGGTGGGCCAGCCCTAAACCACCTTGAAAGCCGCAATAATAACATCAGCTAGAATAAAGACAGAAGAAAGTGAACGATGGTACAGACATCTAACTCTTGTAAAAGTTAAGCAGACATTACAGTGGGACTGCTCCTGCTATCATTCCTTATTTATCTATCAAAACCAACCTTAATTGGATTGATTGATCAAAAATGCTCATGCCGAACTTGAAAGACAAGATCCTAATAATGAACTTGGGCCTGAAGAGGCTGGTCTGCGGGCTGAGTCTTTAGGTTAAGTAGGCCCGGCGGGTCTCGGGCTGACCTGGACCCATTTCCAGCCCAACCTCGAGCACAACCAGGGCCCGGACAGCCGAAAGAAAGAAATTGTGCGTTGAGGAGGGGTTCTTTGAACACCGTGTTTGTCTCCAGATTTGCTGCTTTGTCGGAGAATTTATTGCCTGGACCACGCAGCACGTTTACCGTGGATAGACGCACAATCGGAAATTCGTGAAATACAAGGGTCAATGTGGCGTGTTATCCACCGTGGGATTTGCGCGTGGTCCAGGCAATAAATCGCCGTTCAAGTTGCCAAACTGGACTTCTTTAAATCATTCATGCGGTGGAGCACGTTCATGCTTAGACGATTATGCGTGAAAATAAGAGAGCACACGAGGGTTTGCACACGTGTCTGCGTGGGCCATTCGCAACGTCGCCCGTGCGTTAAATGCTTTGCGTGAACGGTTGGTCATGATTTATTACATGACTGGGCCATTCATCCGTCAAATTCGGGCCTTGTGCTTCTTCTTCGTTTTTGGTCCCCTCCGAGTGCCCCCGAAGAATGAAGAAAACAAGGTTGTCTGAACTCTGAAGCGCTTGTCTAAAACGTAAAGCTCCAACCTGAAAAACCCCCGAAAACTATACAACGCGGAGATACCTTTGAAGGGTTCTCCAGCTCCCCCACCAAACAACAGAGAGATCCTTCTCCTTGTTGATACATAACTTTACAGATCTCTCGATCCCTTTTCTTTCGCTCTCTTTTCCTTCCTCTCGATTTGGCTTTTTTCCGAACCTACGCCCGCACGCCGGCCCGCCGGGTTCTTGGGTGGCGCTCGCCGATCGCTTGCGCCCTCCGGGAATGGAGGCGATAAGAAAGCAGGCCACGTGGCTCCGGGAGCAGGTGGCGAGACAGCAGCAGGTGCCCCCTCGTTTTCTCTCCCATTCTGCCTTCTTTTCGTTTCTTGATGCATCTATCCCTTAGATTGGGTGGATTTTGGGCGTCGATATCGGACTGATTTCTCCCCGGTTTTTCTTCCGATTTGGTTGTTTCCGAGTCGGATTTGATGCCTCTAGGGCAGTTCTTGAACCATTTCTTGATGTTGAAGCGTGGTTGCCATTTGGTTATTTTGATGTATCTCGGGCAGGGTGGGGGCTTGATAGATTTATTTCTGGCACGAACTGTTATGTCTAATTATAGCTATGATCGCAATGCTAGCTGATCAATGCTCGCCCGTTATTGGTCTTGGGAGTCGATTTCTACTGTTCGTGTTCGTTCAAGGCTGAGAGAAATATGGATTTGACGGCACCTCGCAGTTGGTGTTGTTGCGATTCTTCCCTTTGATGCTCCTAACTGGAGAAACATTCACTTCTCTATGCTCATAATAGGCTGCTTGTTCCTTTGTCGTTTTAACTTTTTACCTGTGTTATTCGGAATAGATCAATATCCTCAATGACCTGAAATGTACAAGAAAGTCATATGAATCTTCAAGATGACCTAGAAAAAAGATTTAAAGTATGTGCTAATTTTCGCATCTTTACCATCAAAGAAGACGTTGCACCACCTCATAATTGATGATTGATGCGCTGTCAATTTTCTCTTTGGAATTAATTTATAAATTTATTAAAACTACTATCAGGGTAGTATGACTCTTGTAATAGGTAGGTGTTGTGGATTTTCGAAATGTAACACCATAGTAGCTGGGGTGGGTTCAACTTGATATGCTGGATTTTTAGCATTTTTTATTCCTTTACTTTTATATGCATCTTGAAGAATCACATCATCCATGTATAAACTTTATTAAGGACAACTTTATCATAAGGTGAAAGAATTATTGGTTTCCTCTTCCTTTACTTTGCACTACCATAGTACCTTTGATGTTATTAGCTTCATTTTTTTCTCCAACATCCGCTTGGAATTTTTTAATTCTTTTTTTAACCAAACGTTGTCTTCTTTATGTGGTATTGTTTCAACATTCCATTGTACTCTGCAAACTACAACATGCATGCCATCCTGTTTTTGGCTCTTGGTCACCATTATGTCATAAAAGTAACAGGAAAGTTTCTTTTTGGGTGTAGTTTTTTTTCCCAGTTAAGCTCCTTATTTTGTGTTGGCCTCAGCACAATCTTTCTGGCCTTGGAATGTGAGGTTTTATGTGTTCACACTAGCATGCATCACCTTTTGATCTTACAACAAAGCTTGCTAGCAGAATATGCATGATCTTTAGACAATGTCGCATGATACAGAATCCTTTATGATACTGATTCTGAAAGAAATGAAGGACAGGCAAAACCCATTGTGATGGATGATGTTTGGGAGGGCTAAATTATGATGGTAACATTGGTTTGCTATTGATTAAGAAGTTAAGAAAATTTCCAAAAATAAAAGAAAAAGAAAAGATAGGATAGAATATAGGATTGGTTTATCAATTTGCACCACCAAAACATGTATATATGTCTAAATTAGAGCTACAAGAATTATGCCTTTGAATTAGAAGTCGCTGCTGTCCTTGTTGCATCAAATTCAAAATTTGTATTAGGTGTCAATATAGGTTTTTATTTGTTCCTTGTACCTTTAAAAGTGCAAAACAAGGAATTGCACAAAAGTTAAGGTCTTGGCTACCATATAGTTATAGCTTTATTAACAGAGAAGTAAAATATCTGCAAAAGTTAGATCCATATGGAACCCCCTGTGGATGGACATCTAGACCTTTCAAATCTTAATCTTAATGACAATAGAGTTTACCTAAACTCAACTATGGATAAAACGAGATTATTAATGCTAATAACTCAAAGTAGGAGAGCAAATCCACCCTCATGATAGTCCTAAAAATCAACCCCCTCCCCCCACCTCCAAAAATAAAAATCTTAGTTTACAAAAAATAAAACTAAACATTGGAGCTGCCACTACACTTCTAAGACAGCTTAAACTGAAATAGGAAAACTCAACATAAGCCAAAAAATTTGTTCTGCACCAAACCTTCGAATAGAGAATGCCAAAATCCAGGATCTAACATAAAGGCCAACCAGTTAGCAACAGACCCACTTCAAAATGGAATCCTTTGAGAACACCAACAGTGTATGTTTGATGCCATATTCCATGTGATTAATCTTCTTTCTGCTGTTGTCGTACTTGGTATGAATGATTGTTCCCCTAAGTGGCATGTATTTTTTTACCTTGGGGCCAAACCCATGAGAATTGCAGCTTTCGTATCCCCTATGAAACTTGATCCTAGCTTTTTAGAGCCTTTTGAGTGCAGATCAGTTTCCATGTGTCAGAAGGGAATGCTTCAGCATCAGGTTTTCCATTCTCTTAAAGGCACTTTGCCTCACAAGTTCAAATTTTTAGACACTCCTGGAAAACTAGTGTCAATATGACCATGATGGAACTTTGGAAGAAATGAAAGGAGAGCCTTTGTAAGAATTGACTTGCCAACTGATAGGAGAAATTCACTTTTCAATAAGGGCAGTTTTTCTCGAACCTACCAGCAGTGGAGGTCTTTGCTATGCTTTTTCCACCTTATATCCCTATTTCTTTGAACTTAGATCCAAAACTCAACAACAGTAATGTTCATGCAACCCAAGATAGACCAGTCACCAATTAATTGGTTTTAGCAATAAAGGACCAACTTCAGGTTGGTGATAGAGTCTGTGGCACAAAAAGTGCAGGACAAATGTTCTTCACAACTTCAATCTTAGAACGCCAAAGAGCTCTGCTTTAAACCTTATTGAGATTATGTCCGCAAGCAATTCTAGTTGTTTTCTCATATTGTAGTTGGTCATACTTGTCAACAAGTGAATAGCTGAAAACTATTAAGATTTCTTTTTTCATAGGAAGCATTCATATCTGTCGTTTGTCATACTTATCAACAAGTGAATAGCTGAAAAACCATTAAGATTTCTGCTTTCATAGGAAGCACTCTGATGAGTTATTTTATAGAGTACACTTCTCAGATGGTTAAACAGAACCGAGCAATGAACAATGAACCTAATGGTTCTGAAACCTAAAAAACAGATGGTGAAAATATTCCTGTTGATGTTACTTTATTAGTTGTGACAAAATTGGTGGAGATCAGTTATTCTCGTGTATTTATTTCTTTAAAACATTGTTAAAACATGCTTGCTGATAATGTAGCCATGACTCTGCTGGGCAAAGAGGTGAATGCCATCAGGTCTTGGGTGCTTCATCTCTTGACACCTTTTGACAAGCAGTCCTGTTTCTTGTGGGAGGTTTCCTTCATGTGTTTATCACAAACATGGACTCGTAAAAATTAAGATAAAATCAAGGCTATGTAGAAGTGTCACAGCTTGTGAGAATAGGGTGTTTGTGTTCTTCTCTTGTTGGCATGATAGTGGAATAACCTCATTTAGCTAAGAGACCTATGGCACTTGTCTCCATAGAACTCCTGAATAACCTTTGACTTCATCCTACAGTGACTTTCACATTACAACAAAAGACTGCTGTTGTCTCTTATTTCCAGCTTATAGATTTCCTTTCCAATCAATTTTTTGCACATTAAGGAACAGAATGAAATCATCTGCCATTAAACCATCTTATTTCAAATAAATATTTCTCTTGAAGCTTACAAATGAGCTGGAGAAATTTCCAACCTAGGGATCTCCTCCAATTCAGATGGGAAACCATATCAAGACCTATTTTGTAAATAGAAAGCCGAACCAAAGATATGCATCCCCTTTTCTATCTTACCCACAAAGTGGCTGACTGTCCATGAACTTTCGGAATTGTCATAATGGTTCATAGTTATGATTCTGAGTAACATCAAGGTCATTTTGACTTCTATAATTACAGGCTGTTCTCAAGCAATTTGGTGCGGGTGGATATGGAAGTTCTGATAGTGTAATTATAGATGAGGTAGAATTTCAGCAACATCAGAAGTTAGAAAAGCTTTACATATCAACCCGTGCAGCCAAGGTTAGCATCTCTTTAGTTTCTGTTGGTTTTTTTCATCAGTTATTTTCTGTGAATGTCTTTCCTTCTCTCTTTTTCATCTAGATTTTGTGAAAATACTTCAATCACATGTTTTCAGCATTTCCAAAGGGACATTGTTCGTGGTGTGGAAGGTTACATCATCAC
Source organism: Cocos nucifera (assembly GCA_006176705.1). NCBI lineage: Eukaryota > Viridiplantae > Streptophyta > Magnoliopsida > Arecales > Arecaceae > Cocos > Cocos nucifera. The sequence continues at coordinate 1,539,132 of QRFJ01000136.1, forward strand.
TGGATCTAAACAAGTCGAGATAGGTATGCTTGTGAATTTAGTGGGCTTTTTCCCCACAGTATTTGGCAATACTTTACCCTATACCTTTTATTCCTGGTCATATTTCTACTGAAAATCGTATTTTGCAGGTAATAAGTTATCTGAAGATAGTAGAAAATATGGTGTTGAAAACACCTGCACCAGTGGCAATACGCTATCAAAGGCTGCTTTAAGTTATTCAAGGGCTTGTTCTCAAATAGAAAAAGAGCGTGGAAATCTTTTAAAAGTCCTTGGTACCCAGGTCTGCCGATCATTCCCTATCCCTGTAGATTCATCTATTCTCTGAACATTTGCTTGAGGAATTGAAAGGGTAATGAATAAACTTGTACTCTTCTATCTCCAATCAGAATTCAGATGCTTCTATTTTACTTTTATCTTCCTCATGAGAATGGATGTTTTGCTGTCCGTTTGCATAAATTGAATTATACAACTTGTGTGGCAGTCAAGTCATCTTATTATGCTATTATTAGACGATTGTAACTTATGCCTTATTGTATCAGCATATTTTATTTTATCCTTCTATAGAGAGTTTGCTATGGAGGTTCTTTTCTTCTCTCTTAGAATATAGTTTCCTCTAGCATTATCTGTATTGTTGTCCTAAAAGACAGCCTGCAATCTCTCTATATTGACATCATGCTTGTTCCTTTGTGAGTTTAACTTTGTATTATAAATGAAAAATGCCTTCAGTTACCTCATTTGCATTAGGTTATTAATTAAACTGTGGATACTTCTTTGTCTTCTTTTCTCATAATCACTTCAACTATCTCTGCTTTTGTTTCATCTATTCTGAATGACCTGTCCATTAAACTATTCTATGAGCAAAACTCTATTCCCCTTTAGACTTTAACTTCATAAAATTATTCTCTTAAAACAAAAATATCATGATCCCTCCGAAAAACCTGTTGATTGTGCAACTTCCTTATTCAGAAACCAAATTCTAGCCGTGCAATGTAGATGCAATATCTGCACTTTGTACTTTTCTTAGTAATCTCATTAAAGATGTTGTCTATAAATCTGGACCACGCAGTTCTCAATCTGAAAAAAATTATTTGTGCTTATAGAGGATCTTAACCACAATATTCTTGTCCAAGAAGCTAACAAGCTTCTGTAATTGTGGTACTAGCTAACTTCAATAAAATGGCAGCACTTCATATACAGTTTAAGGCAACAAACGCCTTTTTGATAAGTTAATGCTTTTAAGCTTGACTTATCATAAATTCATTATTATGTATTTGTCAACCGCCACTTTAGCACAAAGTGGAAGCTGCATAACCTTAGTGGTTGTTCCCTGATGGCCATGCATGATTTGCTGCTTAGCATTTTTCTTTCTAAGATTGAGAATCTCCAAGGGAGGCACTATAGTTAATGACGGTTAGTGGCGTTGCTAGAATAGATGGAATTTGAAGTGAAAAAGTTGGATAGCATAGCAAAGAACTGGTGAAGTGTGCATAGTGATGGCGGCATTTGCTGAAACCTAACTGTAAACCAGATGATCCCAGAAGCAGCACCGCTAGTCAGTTAATTGTTCACTAGTGTTGGGCATGTGTGATGCACCTGAGAAGAAGAATGGATATTTTTTATTTCTCTAGAAACATTTTATATTATATTGTGAGTTTCTAAACATGTTCCCGCTTTTGAGAGGTGCACTTCTTTTGTTTCTCTCCCACAGAATAAGAATTTGACTGTGTGAAGAGTATTTATTAAAGATGATAGTAGCATTGGTCATGGGGAGAGTGGTGCTCCGTACTCATATGTGAGAGATGCTTGGTCTCTTAGTGTAAATGTGTAGTGATAGTACAGATATGAAGCTCACAGTGCAGGAGCTCTTCAGAGTATGCCTAGCAAGGACAAAATATTTTTTTCATAATCAAACCTGGAAAGTAACAAAAAGGACAATCTTGGACTTTTGTTGCAAACTGTTGATATGCCTGACATGGATCATTTCCATAATACTTTATCCACATAAAAGAATGGTTGAACCACTGGGTGAGGTTTGGACAAAATTGTTAATCAAGATCAAAATTTATGCTATATATTATATGATGTCATGATTCCACCAACAGAACAAGAAGCCCTAGTTTCCATGTGTTGGCTTCGCAAATTCTTGAAATTTTGGAAATTAGTTAAATTGTAATTTGTGAAGGATCAGAATGCTTAACTTGCAAAGCATGTTAAAGACATTAAAAATTCAATGATCAAGGGAAAAACAATGATCAAAGAAATCTTCGTCTTCTCTTTTTTAATTGGAACTTTACATTTCAAATGAACATATTTGTTGTTCGACGAAAACATGATTTCATGCTTTTGCTGTTTTTGCCTGTCAAATGTGTGCCTGAATCTGGTTTCATGTCTATGCCTCCAAAGCACTTGCCTTTATCTTTCCTATGAAAACAGTAAATATTTATTAACAACAGAATTTCTAATATTTCTAGGACCATTTTCCAACTCTCGTGGGCAATTTGCACATCTTGACAGTTTATTGGATGTTGAATCATGTGCTCAACTCAATGATTGGCTGTAAATTTAACAAAGACTTTCTAGTGACTTGCAAGGACCTTGATTTTTGATATTTACTTTCATCATGGTCAACACGTGCAACCAGTGCTGCTTATTAGACCGAATTTTAATGGGTCTTTTCAATGCTATATGGCCTTTGTTGTACTATCACTTTTCTGAAGTTTCCTGTCCAAATATAGATTTCCTCTAGATCTCTACTGATCTTTGGTTGGAACACTTGCAACTCCATCTTCCTTTGAAAATTGGGAACATCTGTCTTGATGGTCCATATACCAACATTTTATTGTATGTATTATAGATCTGGAGTCCAAAACTCAAATCTGGATATGGACACCCAAAACCTATGTTATAACCCCTATACTGTCTTTGCATGTCCATAGGATCAACATTTCCATCTAATAGTGCATTGAGTACATTGGGAATAATTTCGATACTTTCAACCTGGGAATAGACACATGATCCATTCTATTTTTTAGGTTTTGAAATAGGATTTTCAAGGATAGATTTTCCTCCATAACTGTGGTAGTTGGCCTGAGAAAACCACTGTCTTATGTCTTAGATGTCACCTAGGAAATATTCTTGATGGCATCAGGCTAGCTATCCACTTTCCGCCCAAGAGTAAGATTCTGCTTCCACGAGTCTTGACTCTTTGCTTTCAACATGCTACTTGTGATCAGAAAGGCTTTTGTAGGTGTCCAATAAGTTTAAGAAGGGCAAAGAAGATAAAGGAAGGATGTAGAAGAAGAAGAGGAAGAAATTAAAAAAAAAATAAGACTTTAGAATGGATATTTTTATTGCATGAAGAATCAATTAATTTAACCAGATGAATACAGTGAATAACCTGCTCATAAACGTGATAAATTTGTTAGATAATATTATTTATTAAGCCTTATACCGGATACAGGTCTGACCCTAAACCAGATAAAGATTAATTGTTTACTTTTATGTGTTTCCAGAAAAACTAAACAATTTATTGAAACCTTAACATGCATTTGACTCCTACCGAGATTTAACAAACAAGAGAAAAGAAATTTAGGATTTTTGGAGATAACAACAATGGCTGGTCTGGCTCATGACAGTAGAACTGCTTCATGTCGAAAGGTTGATAGCATTTGGCTTGTGAGCTTCCTGTATTTATGACAAATATGGCTGAGTAGGCTTGTTAATAGAGATCCGTTCCCTACACCGTAGTTGATGGTCTCTTCAAGTACATTAAAATCAATTGCATCTAAACAAACAATTGGGAAGTCTCTCACCTTTGACAGAATGGTGAGTGAAAGAAAAAGCTGTTTATTTTGATCTTGAACATGAAGATAGTGATTAGATTGGTTTAAATGAGCAGATGATGACTTAACTTTTACATTACCAATGTAGACAGTTTTACACTGGTTGATTAGAGAACTTGGAGGATAGTCTTGATTGGTGCACATTCTTATTCCTACCTTATCATCCATTCCTTTTCAATTCCCTTAAAAAAAAAGGGAGTTGGATTTTGGGAGTTACCTACTGACATTTAATTGCGTTACTATTGGGTTCTTATGCAATAACATGTGATGTGGCATTTCCTATTTGGTATGATTTGGAATCCTTGCATTCATGATCTAAATTTTTAGTTCTTACACCGTAATATAATAGAATCATATGGTTATGTTGTTTATCAAATTCTGTATAGGTGTCAGTATTGTGTATCATTTATAAAGGATTATAGAGTTATGTGGTTATATCATTAATCTTCATCCAATTCTGTAATAGATATTGGTATTTTTGTATTATCTGTGAAGGATTTGTAAATTACTTTTGCATGAAAGTACTAGTTTAGTTTCTTTCTCATGCTATTTGTGCTTTGTTAGTATTATTCTATTGCCAATAATTCATCTAGCATTCTGAAACCTTGTCTGCTCAGGTTGCAGAGCCATTAAGAGCAATGGTAATGGGTGCTCCTTTGGAGGATGCTCGACACCTTGCCCAGAGATACGACAGGATGCGTCAAGAAGCTGAAGCTCAGGTATTATTTGAAACTGTTTCATTACCATTCTAATGGTATTCTAAATTGATCCTATTGCCTTTCTTGCTCACCGAGTTTACCATGGACAAGTTCTATTAAGTTGTTTTTGATGGTTGTTTTCTATGAAATTATTATCTTGGTCACCTCTAAATTATACTCTAGATTGTAAAGTATCTTGATTAAATCTTCATGTTTGCTATTCATCAAAATAGGTTGAATCAATTGTGTATGCAGATGGCAGGCAGTAGATGCTTTCGAAAAATAAAGAAAACTTAATGCCTTAGAGCCATGTAATGTAAAATTAACTATGTTAAAAACCTAATGATAGTTTAATTTGGTCTATGTATTTCTAAAAGGATTGTTCCATCGTCTTTGCAATTCATGCACTAAGGCTTGTTCAATTTTAGAAGTGGGTCTGATGTATTAGATTGAGATTTGCAGAACTGATTGGATACCCTAAGTTGAAGATTATGGGTGTAACCATGTCTATGGCCAGCAAATGTTATCTTAATAAGTAGGCTGTGCAGATTTGTCTCCATCCTTTCATGTTTAGATTTTTTTTTTTTTTTTCAAGGATATGTTTTAGTGGTGCATGGCATTGGTAACTAGGTATGGATATATGACAAATTATAACTACAATTTTTATGCAATAATGTTGAATGTCAACAAACATTCTTGCCTGAGGGCATCAGTGACCTAGGTGTTAGGGCGCCAATGAGATGAACAAGAGGTGTTTGGAAAGAGAGGGAGACTATGGACAGCCTCCATAGGAGGCTGACACTGTGTACTGTGTGATGTAGTTGCTACCATGAGAGAGAGAGAGAGAAAGAGATTATTGGCCGACCTGATCCATTTGGGCCACCTAGGCCTATGCATACTTCTTGTGAAACTGCTATAGGGGTCATGTAGTGGCTGGCTGCCTTTTGATGCACTTTTGGGGCACCGGATCTTCATTCAACATGCCCTTGCCTCCTCGGCAGTTTATCCACTGCTTTGTCCTTGTTGCAACTTCCAAATTAGAAAGATTCCAATTTTCATCACACCATAAAATTGTTAAATCCTGCAGTAATCTTTGTGAGAATATCTATTCTAAATTCTATCACAGGCTATTGAAGTTTCAAAGCGTCAAATGAAAGTAAGAGAAACCCCTGGCAATATCGATAATGTATCAAAGCTAGAATCTGCTGAGGCTAAGCTGGAAGAGTTAAAGTCAAATATGGTAGTATTGGGTAAGGAAGCTGTTGCAGCAATGAATGCTGTTGAAGCCCAACAACAAAGGTTGACTTTGCAGAGGCTTATTGCAATGGTATTATCTTTATTCTGCATGTTTTTTTTTGTATGATGTTTCTTTTGATGAAATAAGTATGGCAGGCATAGAGAACTTCACTAAAAAGTTACCTTTATGCATTGAAGGTTGAGTCAGAGCGAACTTTCCATCAGAGAATCCTGCAAATCCTTGATCAACTTGAAGGAGATGTATGCAATAATGACATTTCTGTTTGGTCAAAGCAATATATTTTTCATTGAAAATATTTATAAATGCAATATATACATTTATTATATTGTTAATTTAATAATTTGACAGATGGTATCAGAGCGTCAAAGAATCGAAGCATCTCCAAATCTAGTCATGGAAAACTCTATGCCACCACCTCCATCATATGAAGAAGCCAATGGAGTGTTTCCTCCCCCAAAAGTTGATGGAACATCTGAAACCGTGGAATACTTTTTAGCTGAGGTAAGTAAACTGTAGCTTTTCTATGATAAAAGTTGTTGGATTATTTCTATCCCGTCATAGTTACTTATATAATTTGTGCTATTTTATCATTTGCTCTGCAGGTTATACATTCATATCAGGCTGAGACAGATGTGGAGCTTAACTTGTCTGTTGGTGACTATGTTGTTGTGAGAAAGGTATTTATACGCTACTTTTAATGCTTGCTAGAATCATGTTCTGACTGATAAATGCACTGCTCTATTCCTTCGTAACATAGTTAACAAGTTATACCATAGCAGTTTCGTACTTCCATCATGTCCAATTACAGAATATTAAGCAAAATCTTTCATTGTGATATGTGAAGTGTTACATGCACATCAGAAAAACAACTGACATGTTATTGAAAGCTGCAACAACGCTGTTATGAGGGCTTGGATTCTTGTAAGAGAGAGAGAGAGAGAGAGAGAGAGAGAGAGAGAGTATGGATCCTGAGAAAAAATGGTTGTTGTTTTACTAATTAAAACAGCTCTTTTAACAGTTTTGACTTGCATCTGTTGTTCCATGTACGTAATGTTTTCACCAGTAACATATATGCATGATGACTATTATGATAGTGATATGATAGCCATAATGAAAATTATTTGACAATATTACTTTTGCAGCTAGGTTGATCCTTCTGTTAATGAATCATTCCATCCTTCTAATGGAAAATATGATGCATCAAAGTCGACTTCTTAAGTCTCAATACAATCCCACACTGTTGTGCTTTAGTGTGCCCTATCTGCTGAGCAGCTCATGGACTCCTTATGAACCTGCTAGCTTACTTATTTATGACCCATTGTCAAAGGTTGGTTTTTGGGAATGCTGGCCATATATACAGCCAAAATCCATATCTGCACTGCCAGAAAAAAATCTCTGGAATCTTCCTTCCAAAGAAAAGCATGAAATTCCAAATCATACTACTAATTAAATTTCAATCTAATCTCATATTCTTGAGCTTTAGTGAACCCTATCTGCTAAGCAACTAATGGACTCCAATTGAACATGGTAGCTTAGTTTTATGTGACCTGTTGCCAAAGGTTGGTTTTAGGCATGTTGGCCATATGTGGTAGAAACCTATATCTGCATTGCAAGAAAAAATTCATAGGAATCAGAAATGTCTGAAGCCCACCTTTCCAATGAAAATGTAATGTCTTCAACATTGACTGCTTTGTAAGTCTCAATACATTCCCACATTCTTGTGCTTTAGTGTATGCTATCCTAAGCAACTTATGGACTCCAAACGAACCTGCTGGCTTGCTTGTCTAGGAACCATTGACTGGGTGCTGATTTTGGGCATATATGGTTGAAAACCATATTCATTGAAATAAAACTTCTCGGGAATCAGAAAGGTCTGACACTTAACGTGCACCTGTAAGCAATCTCTTTTGTTTGAAATGCCCACCAAATTACATTTGCAGTACTTCTCTGTCTTTTTTTTTATTTGCTGAAGCCCAAGTGTGGATTTGCTCTCTATTTAATATTTCCATCTGGTGCCTAAGCAAGAAATTAGCCCTAGATGTGCTGTACTTTCTAACGTAAAGCCAAATTAGCTCTTCTGAAGTGCCAGAGCTTTTCTCAACTCTTTTTCTACAACCCCTTCCCCACCCAGAGGGTACCATGGATGTGGTGTTTGTTGCTCCCCAAATCTAGAATAATAAACAAAATACACCTGCATTAGTCAACCAAATGATAGTATAAAACTCAAAAGGTTCAGATCACTATTGAGGTGGATTTTTGTATTATCACGGGCTTTTTGACCATCAGACTTGTTTCCTCAACATCTATTTTTTCAACTGTTTTTGGATTAAATGGCTATCACCAGTCTACGGTTAGAATCCTATGTTGAAACATAAAGCAAATTATATCTTGCCTTGATCATATTATAGGAAAATTCTGTTTCACCAACTATTCGTTGTCCAGTTTACATTGCTTACAGATTTTTTCTGTATACTGCTGAAGTTTATCTAATCTAATCTCTCTTTTGTATATTAGTAGAAAATGCCATATTCTCATATTGCTGTCCAAATTTATGAGCATCTATTCTATGTATTATAATTTCTAAATTCTGGAAGCTATAATCCCTGATGAATCAATTGCAAGGTAGGATATTAGCGTGCTTCAGAAAAGAATGATTCAGAAAATTTGGTGTTTGATTTAGTTCAAGAATGTTAAGTGTCATCGGTCATTCCAAACATATGGAACAGTTAAAGTGGATGATCTCAGGACTTCTGAATTTATTCTTCTACATGCTTGCTACATACATTGGGATACTCTGTTTAGCTATGTTTTATTGAATCGCTGTAACAAATCTGATTTACTCGTGTTCATTCACAGGTGTCTGGTAATGGTTGGGCAGAAGGTGAATGCAAAGGAAAAGCGGGTTGGTTCCCTTACGAGTACATTGAAAGACGTGAACGTGTGCCTGCTAGTAAGATTGTTCAAATTTTTTAGCCAGGCACGGGAGAATATGGATTTCAAAGAGAAGTTTCTACCGAGTTCTCTGTTCGCAGGTGCCTATGTTTCAAGTGGAGGATGTGCAGACCTTGAAACTGCATCTTTGTATGTTTTTTTTTTTTTCATTTTTCTTCTTTTCTTTTCCTTCAGTTTGGGGTTTCTGTTCCTCTGAAGACGGTCCATTTTGTTTAGTGATGAAGGATTGCCGTCTTGTATTTCTTTTTGCAATGTTAACTAGACTATGAAGGAGGCGATGTTGTTCATGGTGAATCGATCCAGACAAGTGAGAATTTGGGTTAGTGATGTAGGCAGGCTTGATTCCACAGCCTGAAGCTAAAGGAACTGGCTTGGCATTTTTAAGAAAATGATCGGTAAAGGTGTTTGGGCAGCTTATTTAAAATGAATCTGGCTAGGTTAAGGTGCTTTTTGTTGGATGACATGAGCTGCAAAAAGGCGAAGACATGGTGTAAGTTGTTTTGGTATGCTAAAATAAACTGAACTCCATGAGTTTCTTGTTGCCGAGGGCCTTCAATATGAATTCATTTTATCCTTGTCTATTGCCACAGTAAAGCCATTATCGTGCGTAGCTACATTGTTGTAACGAGTGGTATGTGACTGAGCTTGAACTGATCACTTTTGTTTGAATATTTTCATACATAATGCAGCATGGTAAACTAAGAGGCCATTTTGTTTAATTTTGTTAATACCATTCTAATCCGAGGCCAATTACTACCATAATATTTCCACTGGGGAAACGTGAGCTAGTAATCTTGTTTGACTTTTAGGGTTTTCTATGTTCTCCATCACTAATCTTTTGCTACCGTGTCGTGTGACAACTTGGGTTGAACTTAACTCGCCAACTGGTTCATTGGATGGAGTTGGATTGAGGTTTCTAAATTTGGATTTGACTGAGCTGAAAAATCCAACCCAACAAGTAGGGTAGCCTAGGATTGTTCCTAACTGAACCTGAACCTGACATAAGTCAAAATAAACCCGATCCATAATCCAATCAAACCTGATACAAAATAAATAAATAATTTATATTTATACTTCTAATTCATGTTTATATTTTGTATAAATTACTTATGTTTATATAATTATAATATTTAGTCTTGGTAAATCATGTAAGATGTATTTATTGAAATTGAAAAATAATTGATGTCTCAATCCAACAAATATGAACTCAATAATATATATATATATATATATATATATATATATATATATATATATATATATATATATATATATATATATATATATATATATATATATATATATATATATATATATATATATATTTCAAACCATTACCATATCTTAAAATTCAGTTTGCATAGCTTCTGTCAAATTTGAATAATGTGGCACAATCTAACTCGGCTCAATTAACTTGATCGAATCTGAATATAGTTTAAGATTGGAATAGGTTGGATTCTTTTAGAATTGGAAAAACATGATTTGGTTAGCTTAGGTTTTATCCTCAACCTGACCAACCTGGCCTATTGCATCGTTACTCTTCTGATTATAACATTATGTACAAAACTCGTTAAGGGCAGACCTAGAGGGATTTTTTGGATGATTTTCTCCACCGTGAGAGGGTGAATTATAAAGAGGAAAAAAATTGGAGGGTGTATGGAGAGATGCCAGATGCGTGATTGTGAGAAACCATTCAGAGTTCAATAATAATGAAAGCATAGGGAATGGTATGACTTTCCTTTGACCGGCTCATCTTATTTTTGACCAATACAAGTGTTCATGTTTGTGGATGATGTCGATGGGATAGGATGATTAGTCAGCTACAGAACCAAAATCTTAAAACTGAACACAAATCCTGTCATTGAACGATGAGAGGGCAAAATAGCTAAACCAAATTTTATTGGCTATGTTTTTTTTTCACTAACTAGTTCATTGCTTTACGCACATATGCTGAATAATACGTTAGGATTTGGAACTTCTCTCCCAGTGCAAATGGTAGTAGTAGAAAATGACAAAGAAGAAAAAGAGAAGCAAGTGTTGGTCAAGTTTACTAAAATAATATTTAATTTTTAAAAAATTATAAAAATAATGTCTCTTTTAAATTATTTATAAAAATATTGTTCAAACAAAATCATCCTTTGAAAGGATGACTTTAATTACTAACTCTGTAGCCCACTATCAGTGATGTGGGCAAAAGTTTCGATTGAGTTTTCGATGGGAGAAGTGCCCTACGAGTTGCCCTATTGTAGGGCGGCTTTATAAGTCATTCTATCATAGAGTGACCTAATTGTGACTTAGTAAAAAAAAAAAAATCTAAACCCCCCTATTGCCACTCTTCCATCTCTTTTGAACCTTGTCGGTCTCCCTCTCTTAGTAAAAAAAAAAAAAATCTAAACTCCCCTATTGCCACTCTTCCATCTCTTTTGAACCTTGTCGGTCTCCCTCTCCCTCTCGATCCGGTGTGAGACACCCCCTCCTCCTCCCTCTCCCTCTTGGTCCCCAGCACGAGACCCCCTCTTCCCCCTCCCTCTTCACCTCGATCCGTAGCATTGGTATTACTACAATTTTGGATATTGGAGCATTTAAATATTAGACGGTCAGATAGAGCGAGGATAGTAGTCCACCAGCCAGCGTCGGGAAGATGATGTGGTAGGATATGGCTTGTTGGATGATGCTGATATTGAGGATCCTTTTGGTAGTATACAGTATGAGCAGGCTGATCCATTAGGATGCAGGTATGTAACCAGCAATCCAGTGCCATACACTGTTATATATTATAGGGATCGGCTTGACCAATAGCATGACGATCAGATGGTATGTGAGCCTTACATACAAGAGATTTAGCTATATTGGCCTGAGGTATGCTGAATAGGTTCGGCATAAATGGAGGACACGCACACTGCTCATTTGCTTCGACATCATCGAGATATATTATTCGGAGCATGTGATGCGATAGTTTGGCATGCATCAGGGATGTTTTGCTACCATGCGATACTCAGGACGGCCTCCACACTTTGGATTGATGAGGGCAGCATCAACATGATTGGGCTGGAGAGCACTAGGAGCATATTGGATGTATGGGAGCGATAGGAGGATTTGATAATAGCCTAGTCCAGCTATGCTTCCTATGATGGATTATTATGATTTATATTTAGAGTGGTATAGGAGCATCACTAGGATGATTCATCTCATCTTTGACGACTGAGCAATCCAAGATGAGGTTATGTTCATCGGAATAGTGTGATGGACATTGTGGTAAGTATATTTTATTTTGTCTCATCCGTTATGTCATTTTTGTTATGCTTATGAATAATATTCTGTTTTTTCTTTGATACTAATAGTTTTAGAGGGCATGGAGCGGCTTCCATTTGGTCACTATTGGATGCAAGGACCGAGTACTTGCCAATGTCATAGACGACCTTGTTCGAGACTATGCGAGTCATTTCTGCGGATAGATAATTTCATACTGCACCATTGATGGATGATCCAAGTATCTCGTCATATGCCCAGCACACCTTATTTCCTGGCCTTCTCGGAACTTCGACCTCCTCGTAGATGAGCCTTAAAGACATATTATATCGACCTGATGAGCAGCACGTTGATCATACACATGAGAGGGCTAGAGGCGAGGGTCGACTGAGGGTTTCCAGAGCCAGACATTAGTCATATATTGATAGGCCGAGCACGATAGCATCTTCCTCCCCATCGGTCGATACCATGCCTTGAGCCATCACACCATCGGCTGGAGGTGACATGCATCTACGAGAGATAGATGCGGAGGAGGCTTGAGAATCTTAGTATATGTTGGGGATAAACCTTGCTTCCATCGAAGTCCAGCTTGATGCTTAGCCTAATGCAACTGATAATCACAGAAGAGTTTCGATCGAAAATTCTCCTCTAGCAGCCAAATATTAGCCGAACTCCTTCAGTCGGACCGAACTTCTTCTAGATCTCTCCTTCAGACAGATGTATACAGGAGCCAAACTCCTCCCAAACTTCTTCCTCAGTCGGATGTCTACAGGAGCCAAACTCCTTCTAGATCTCTCCTTCAGACGGATGTCTACAGGAGCCAAACTCCTCCAGCGGTCGAACTCCTCCAGAACTCCTCCAGCAGTCGAACTCCTCTCGAACTTCTTCCGCAGTTGGACTCCTCTAAGAGCCAAACTCCTTCCGGATCTCTCCTTAAGTCAGATTTCTATGGAAGCCGAACTCCTTCCAAATTCCTCCTTTAGTCGAATTTCTATAGGAGCCAAACTTCCTTCCGATTCTCTCTTTCAATCGAATTCCTCCAAGAGCTGAACTTCCTTCGGACTCCTTCTTTAGTTAAGTTTCTAAAGGAGCCAAACTCCTTCTGGATCTCTCCTTCAAGTTGAATTTCTATGGGAGCCAAACTTCCTCCGAATTCCTCCTTCAGTCGAATTTCTATAGGAGCCGAACTTCTTTCGAATTTCTTCTTCAGTCAAGTTTCTACAAGAGTCGAACTCCTTCTGGATCTCTCCTTCAGTTGGATTCCTCCAGTGGATTGCTTTTAGATTCCAGCTAGCATTTCTTCTAGATGATCCCCTCTAGCCATATCCCTTTTAGGAGTTCGAACTCCTCTGAAATTGATGTATGTCAAAGCTCCTCGTCGATCAATGCCTGCTTCCTCCGAACTTTGATTATTCAATCTCAACGAACGATCACTATCAGTCTGACGATGCCTCTCCCTCTCCGTACCAAATCCCACATGGCCCTCGAGCAACTCAGTACTGGACAGCTATGGCTGTCGCCATCAATCTGCTATAAGTAGTGCTACAGGCGGTGCCCCTCTCCATGATAGACTCCATCAGACCTTGAGCGGCCCGCTACCAGATGGCTGCAGTTGTTACTATCAATCCGTTACAGGCTCCATCTATAAAAAATGATCCTCCAGATATATTTTCTCTAAGCTCTCTTTTTCTTCTCAAAATTCTGCTGAACTCTTTCTTGAGCACTCTATTTCTGTCGATCAGAAGAGTTGACTTAATCGTTGGACGGTCCTACCGGAGCCACTACCATTGATTTCGGATGGAACTTTATTTTGTAGGTCACCAGCGATGACCTCGTCTTCCTCGACTCCAGCTCGATCCAGCATCAACTAGATTTTACACCAACAGAATTGATGCTAGAGGAAGGGCCTCTGTTTCTGAGGTACCCTTATTCTTAAAGGAATGCTCAGTTGACCCTACCAACCTTCTTCTTCAAGGTTCATATCCATCCTCTTCCTTGATCCCAAGAAATACCTCCAAAAAAGACAACTACCCGGAGATCTACCGCTTTTGCCGTCAAGTTTGAGCCAGATTCATCTATTCCTGCTCCATCATCGGTGCTTCAATCATCACCTCCATCGACGGTCATGATAGATCCGAAGCAGTTTAACCTACTGATGTAACGGATTCAGGGCCTCACTGAAATGGTGCAGACCATGCGGCAGCCTCTAATGGCAATTCTGTCAGAAAACCCACCATCAGGATATCAAAAACTGACTCCAAGGAAGAGCATTTGGCCTAGCATATCAGTCGCCCTTAGAAAGAAAAAATAGAGAGTAAAGGATCCATGTTCGGATCATGATTCTCCTCCGAAAGAAATCTTTTCCATCTATAGTCGAAAGCCATTCAAGATTTGCGATTGAGACGACGTTCTCGATCACAAACTACAGGAGATGGACCGACGGATTGAAGAACTCTGCCATGTCGCCCTGGCTCTCCATGACGACGTCTGCATCGATCTCCCTTTCTCTCCTCGAATTATGCAAGAGCCCATTCCGTCGAACTTCAAGCTTTTCCAACTTGAAAGCTACGATGGAACCTCTGATTCGGTTGATCACTTGTAAGTCTTTCGGATCATGATGCTGCTCCATGGCATACCAGACGTCATATTATGCCGAGCTTTTTCATATATCTTAAAAGGAGTAGCAAAAAATTAGTACTCGATGTTGAAGTTGGGTACGATCTTCTTCTTTAATCAGATGAGCTATCAATATGCGGCTTACTTCATCAGCAGCCAACGTCCGCATCAAGGTTCAAATTTTCTGATGAATGTCAAGCAGAAGGAGGAAAAATCCATCCGTGCTTATATCATCCGATTTAATACTGCTGCATTGGAAGTCCAAAATTTGGATCAGTCTATTGCAATGGCCACACTCAAGGATGGCCTTCAGAAGAATAATTTGCTGTTCTCTCTGAAGAAGAAGTATCTCACGGACTTTACCGATCTACTAGCCCAGGTTGAGAGATATGCCCATATGGAAGAAGCCTTCAAGTTGAAGGATGAAGAAGCCATAGGAGAGCGGCAGACGGACAAGTCTAGTAAATCCGTGGCTCATGAAGGGTTGAATGAAGTTCGACTGCGCTCATGGACTCCCTCTGAGCGCAAGCGAGTCCGAACTCCTCCTCGAGCTCGTCATCAAAGAAGCCCTGATAGAAGGGCACGAAGAAGTCCTCTCTCCGGAAGGTTTCACAACTACGCCCCCTTAATGCTCCTAAAACTTAAGTTCTGATGAAAAATTAAAAATCAGTTACCAAGATCAAAAGAATTATGATCTCCTCCAAATAAGTGCGATCGAAGTAAGTACTGCCTCTACCATCGTGACCACGATCACGATATTGAAGAATGCATTCAGCTCCGAGACAAAATTGAGAAACTCATCAGAAGAGACTGGTTGGATCGATTCCTCAGACGTCGGTCTGAAGTAAGAAAAGATCGATCAAGGACGCTGTCGTAGCTAGAACCACCAATAAGAAAAAAATAACAAGGAGATCGACCATCTCTCAGCATCATCAACCCTATCTCTAGGGGACTTAGTGCTTCGATGGGCCACCATCTCTCAACCTCAAAGCCAGGAGAAGCTTACCTCAGATCGAAAGGATTGGTATAAAATAGAGGAGATCATCCAGCATGAAACTTATCGTCTGAAGAAACTCGAAGGAATAACACTCCCACGACCTTTAAATTCAAAAAATCTGAGGATATACTATCAATAATTTTTCTTCAATAAAACTTCTCCATTTCAATATTATTATTTTTTAGTGCAAAAACTATGTGATGACAGAAAAGAAGCAATCAATAGTTAGCCTTATTGGAAATAAGAGAAGAATTTCGTCCTAACATGAGCAAGTCGAAGGTCTTCAACTTCGGTTGGAGATAAGATTTCCTCCAAGCTTCAAAGTCTACGTCAACAGGAGATAAGATCTCTTTCAACCTCGGCTGGAGATAAGATCTCCCCCGAGCTTCAAAGCCTACATCAATAGGAGATAAGATCTCCTTCAACCTCGGCTGGAGGTAAGATCTCCTCCGAGCTTCTTCGTCAATAGGAGATAAGATTTTCTTCAACCTCGGTTGAAGATAAGATCTTCTCTGAGCTTCAAAGTCTACGTCAATAGAAGATAAGATCTCCTTCAACCTCAGCTGAAGATAAGATCTCCCCCGAGCTTTCTACGTCAATAGGAGATAAGATCTCCTTCAACCTCAGTTAGAGATAAAATCTCTTTCGAGCTTCAAAGTTTACATCAACAGGAGATAAGATCTTCCTTCAACTTCGGCTGGAGATAAGATTTTCTTCGAGCTTCAAAGTCTATGCCAAAAGGAGATAAGATCTCCTTCAACCTCGGACTGAAGAGAAGATCTTCCCCGAGCTTCTACGTCAATAGAAGATAAGATCTTCTTCAACCTCGATTGGAGATAAGATCTCCTCCAAGCTTCAAAGTCTACATCAATAGGAGATAAGATCTTCTTCAACCTCATTTGGAGATAAGATCTTCTTCGAGCTTCAAAGTCTATGTCAATAGAAGATAAGATTTCCTTCAATCTCGACTAGAGATAAGATTCCCCTAAGCTTCTACGTCAATAGGAGATAAGATCTACTTCAACCTCGACTGAAGATAAGATCTCTCCGAGCTTCAAAGTCTATGTCAACAGGAGATAAAATCTTTTTTAACCTTGGTTGAAGACAAGATCTCCTTCGAGCTTCAACTTCAACATCAACCTCGGTTGGAGATAAGATCTCTCCTGAGCTTTAAAGTCTACGTCAACAGGAGATAAGATCTTCTTCAATCTGGGCTGGAGATAAGATCTCCTCCGAGCTTCAACTTTAACTTCAACCTCGATTGAAGATAAGATCTTTTCCAAGCTTCAAAGTCTACATCAATAGGAGATAAGATCTCCTTCAACCTCGACTGGAGATAAGATCTTCTCCGAGCTTCAACGTCTACGTCAATAGGAGATAAAATCTTCTTCAACCTCGATTGGAGATAAGATCTTCCTCCGAGCTTCAATATCTACGTCAATAGGAGATAAGATCTTCTTCAACCTCGGCTGGAGATAAGATCTCTCCTGAGCTTCTATGTCAATAGGAGAAAAGATCTTCTTCAACCTCGGTTGGAGATAAGATCTCTTCCAAGCTTTAAAGTCTACGTTAATAGGAGAATAATATCTCCTTCAACCTCGGCTGGAGATAAAATCTCCTCCGAGCTTCAAAGTCTATGTCAATAGGAGATAAGATCTTCTTCAACCTCTACTGGAGATAAAATCTCCCCCAAGCTTCAAGTCTACGTCAACAGAAGATAAGATCTCCTTCAACCTCGATTGGACAAAAGATCTCTTCCGAGCTTCAAAGTCTATGTCAACAGAAGATAAGATCCCTTCAACCTCGACTGAGATAAGATTTCCTCGAGCTTCTACGTCAATAGGAGATAAGATCTCTTTCAACCTCGATCGGAGATAAGATCTCCCCCGAGCTTCAAAGTCTACATCAATAGGAGATAAGATCTTCTTCAACCTCGACTGAAGATAAGATCTTCTCCGAGCTTCAACTTCAATATCAACCTCGGCTGGAGATAAGATCTCCCCGAGCTTCAAAGTCTACGTCAATAGAAGATAAGATCTCCTTCAACCTGGCTGAAAATAAGATCTTTCCCGAGCTTCAACTTCAACTTTAACCTTGCTGGAGATAAGATCTTCTCTGAGCTTCAAAGTCTACATCAACAGAAGATAAGGTCTCCTTCAACCTCGACTGGGATAAGATCTTTTTCGAGCTTCAAAGTCTACGTTAACAGGAGATAAGATTCTCCTTCAATCTCGACTGAAGATAAGATCTCTCCGAGCTTCAACGTCTACGTCAATAGGAGATAAGATCTCCTTCAACCTCGACTGGAGATAAGATTTCTTCCAAGCTTCAACATCTACATCAATAGGAGATAAGATCTCCTTCAATCTCGGCTGGAGATAAGATCTCCTCTGAGCTTTTATATCAATAGGAGATAAGATCTTCTTCAATCTCGGTTGGAGATAAGATCTTTTTAAAGCTTCAAAGTCTACGTCTAGGAGATAAGATCTCCTTCAACCTCGGTTGGAGATAAGATTTTTTCTGAGCTTCAAAGTCTATGTCAATAGAAGATAAGATCTTTTTCAACCTCTACTGGAGATAAGATCTCCCTCGAGCTTTAAAGTCTACGTCAACAGAAGATAAGATCTCTTTCAACCTCGGTTGGGATAAGATCTCCTCCGAGCTTCAAAGTCTACGTCAACAGGAATAAGATCTCCTTCAATCTGGGCTGGAGATAAGATCTTTCTCGAGCTTCAACTTCAACTTCAACCTCGTTGGAGATAAGATCTCCTTCAACCTGGGCTGGAGATAAGATCTTCCTCGAGCTTCAACTTCAACTTCAACCTCGGTTGGAGATAAGATCTCCTCTGAGCTTCAAAGTCTACGTCAACAGAAGATAGATCTTCTTCAACCTCAGCTGGAGATAGATCTTCTTCGAGCTTTAATATCTACGTCAACAGAAGATAAGATCTCTTTCAATCTCGACTGAAGATAAGATCTCCTTCGAGCTTCAACGTCTACATCAATAAGAGATAAGATCTCCTTCAACCTCAGTTGGAGATAAGATCTCCTTCGAGCTTCTACGTCAAAAAAAGATAAGATTTCTTTCAACCTGACTGGAGATAAGATCTTCTTGAGCTTCAAGTCTACATCGATTGGAGACAAGATCTTCCTCCGAGCTCCAACTTCAACGTCAACAGAAAGATTAAGATTCTCCTTCAACCTCGACTGGAGATAAATCTCCCTCGAGCTTCAAAGTCTACGTCAATAGAAATAAGATCTCCTTCAACCTCCTGGAGATAAGATCTCCCTCCAAGCTTCAACTTCAACTCAATCTTCGACTGAAGATAAGATTCTCCTACGAGCCTTCCAAACGTTAACGTCAATAGGAGATAAGATTCTTTGGACCTCGGCTGGAGGCAAGATCTCTCCTGAGCTTCAACTTCAATTTCGACTTCGGCTGGAGACAAGAAGATCAAGATCTCCTCCGAGCTTCAACTTCAACGTCAACCTTGACTAGAGACAAGATCTCCCATAAGCTTCAACCGCAATGTCAATAGGAGACAAGATCTCCTTGGACCTCGGCTGGAGACAAGATCTCCTCCGAGCTTCAACTTCAACGTCAACCTCGGTTGGAGACAAGATCTTCCCCGAGCTTCAACTTTAACGTCAACCTTGGTTAGAGATAAGATCTCCCCCAAACTTCAACCTGAACTGGTTTAGAGCACTGAAGAGGACTTCGACAGTTGCCTTTTTTGTACTTTCTTCCTTCGATTTGAACTCAGGAGGGGACTATTGTTGGGGATAAATTTTGCTCCTGTCGAAGTTCAGCTTGATGCTTAGCCTAATGCAACTAGTAATCACAAAAAAGCTTCGATCGAAAATTTTCCTCCAGTGGCCAAATATTAGCCGAACTTCTTTCGAATCTCTTTTTCAGATGAACGTATATAGGAGCCGAACTCCTCCCGAACTTCTCCTCAGTCGGATGTCACAGAATCGAACTCTTTCCAGATCTCTCGTTCAGATGGATGTCTACAGTATCGAACTCCTTCCGAATTTCTCCAGCGGTCGAACTCCTCTCGAACTCCTCCAACGATCGAACTCCTCCAGAGTCGGACTCCTCCAGGAGCCGAACTCCTTTCAATCCCTTCTTTAGTCAAATTTCTATGAAAGCCGAACTCCTTCTGGATCTCTCCTTCAGTCGAATTCTATAGGAGCGAACTCCTTCCGAATCTCTCCATCAGTCAAATTTCTCCAGGAGCCGAAC